>JANHAO010026748.1:0-11022 GCA_026873985.1 Saraca asoca | reverse complement strand
GATAGACAAAAACTACAAGTTAATGACTAATTAAGGGTTAAAATCAGGTATTTTTATAGGTACATTTTCTACTTATCAGAAGGAGCCCTTCTGTAAGGGAGGCCATTCTTTCCATACTGAAACTTTGCCAAAAACATAGATTAAACATTGTAACATTGTAGAGATATTGTCTCAATAATACGCTACCATAGACATAGGGTCCTGTGATATTCGGATTTGGCCGAACCACGTTAAACCTTGTGTCCTCTTCTTTACTCCTCCCTTCATCTTTGTTTATCTTGCTGCTCTACTATACTTGAACAGGATAAAGGTTAGAGATCTTGAAGAATCCCCCTATTGGCCAAAATCTAGGACTCTCCATGTGAACCAAATTCTGATGTCAATATTTTGGCACCGTCTGTGGGGATCTCACCTGTTCTGGTTCATTTCCAGATGCAATGGCCAAGAGAAGAACCGCCAGAGCCTTAAGCATTCAACGACATACTCCAGATGGTCATGTCTTGATGACAGACTCATCCACTGCCCCCGTGATCAATGCAACCACCGGTGTCCCTCCAGCCAGCTCAGCACAGCTAATCCCTGCTACCAACGGCACCGACAGAATACAAGCTTAGCTTCAGCACTAGTAGAGACTTGAGCACATGATGGGAGAGCTGACTAAAATGGTCACAATATTAGCATAGGCATGAGTTCAGAATGTGCAAGGGTGGGCTAAAATTGCCATACCTAAAGTTGAATACTCTAGTGAAATCGATTAAGAACAGACTCCAGACCGCCACCTATATGGCCAAAAAGGTGAACCAAGCCACCAAGTCTCCAGCCGAGGACCGGGGGGCTTGGATATTTTGGAAGAAGACCTCCTTCAAAGAATCAAGCATTTGGAGAGGCACCCTTAGACTGGCAATAACCAAAGTTCTTTTGGAGAGCGCACTCCCTTCTCTAGGGAAATCATGGAGGAACCCCTCCTGTGGAAGCTCAAGGCTCCAGCCATTCCACTGTATGATGGAGATAGTGACCCGCATAACCACCTGCATTTGTTCAACATCCAGATGGATCTACAAGCCTGTAACCCCTTGATCGAATGTCATGTCTTCCTTGCTACCTTAGGTGAAGTTCCCTGAATGTGGTTCAGGAGCCCCCCAGCTCGTAGCATAAGTAGTTGGGAAGATTGTCAAGAAAAGTTTGTTGATCAATACCAAGTGCTACGGAAGCAACTCGCGCCCCCATACCACCTCGCTATGATCTTCTAGGGCAAGTAGGAAGTGCTAAAAGATTACATTGCTCATTTCAGGCATGAAGTCAACAATGTTGAGAAGCCTTCGGATGAGGCTGTTCTGGCTGCCATCTCGGTAGGACTTCGTAGGGATGGAAAGCTATTCAAAAGTTTGTACAAGTCCTCAGTCAATAACCTGGGTGAGTTCTACGAGCGGGTAGCAAAGCAGATTAGATGGGACAAAACCTTTAGCCCCCAGAAGGCCGAGTCAAATGGCTCGACCCAGAACAAGAGGATGGGTTATCGTGGAAACGGGAGTGACGACCCTGATAATCAGCCCGCTAAGAAGGGCAAGGAGGAGCGACCTCCATTCTCAAGTCGCCACAACACCTATAGCATCCTATCAAATTCCCAAGATAGGATTTTCTTAGCGGAAAAGGATAGGGAGAATTTTGGAAGGCCTAAACCCTTGAAAACTCCATTTAGGCAAAGAAATAGGGACACGTTCTGTGCCTATCACAATGAGGACAGACATGGGACCTCAAACTATTTGGCCCTCAGAGACGCAATTGAAGACCTGATCAGCAAAGGCCACCTAAAGGAGTATGTGGCATAACCCGTGGGATGGCAGCCCTAGCCTGTCCAGCCAAATACCGTCCAAGAGCTAGGGGCTCAATTTGAATCATACATTGATTATGTACTCTGAGAATTCAAAATGAATAAAATGCCCTTTCTTTGCTTTGTCGAAGGCTATTTGTTATTTGGCCTGATGTTGTTGTTTCTATCTCTCCACTTTCACGAGGAACAGTGACTCCCATAGCTTGCATGTTGTCAACTTCCATTGATTCTCATGAGAAACTTAATGCCAGCCGTGACCTTTGGTCCAGTTGAGGCCCCCCCAGAGCTCCTTCTGGAGACAAATTGATGAACACTTATGCCAGCGCTACTACGTGCCCACTAAGGTGCGGAGGCACTAAAAAACACTCACTTATGCCAGTGCAGCTGCATGCCTATTGAGGTGCAAAGGAATTAAAAAACACTCACTTATGCCAGAATGGCAACGTGCCCACTGAGGTGCAGAGACACTAAAAAACACTCACTTATACTAGTGCGGCTGCTTGCCTGCTGAGGTGTGGAGGCACTAAAAAACACTCACTTATGCCAGTGCGGCTATGTGCCTACTGAGGTGTGGAGGCACTAAAATAAACTCGCTATGCCAGCAGAGCTGTGTGATCGCTAAAGTGCAGAGGCACTCTTAAACACTCAATGCTAGCATGACTTCGTGATCGCTAAAGCATAAGGAATTGATGAATTGATTATTTGCCTAAGGTAATGGAATTGTTTTATTCTGTAGCTCTCACATGAACTCTATTAAGTCGTAGCTCTTATGTGCACCTATCTATTTGGCCATGAGATCGCTCACGGTTAACTTTGTAGCTATCATGCGAAATCATTTATTTAACTGGTCCTGAGAATGTGGAATCACTCTAGTTCACAGCTCACTTGCAACCAAGTGTACGCACCTCTCGCGTAACTTCTCACATGTGTGCAAATCACTCAGATCGCTAAAACAATACGCATACAAGAAACAAAGATAATAAGCAGAAATTGCAGAAAAGAAATCTTATTCATTAAAGGACCTCAATGAGGTAGATCAACATCAGAAAGCTCTGGATACAGGCTAAACAAAATACAAAAGGAAAAACCTATGACTAAGAAGAAAGATTGGCCACAAAGGGCTACACCTCAACTTATTAGGGACCGTATGCCACAACTTTCTTCTTCCAATGCACAATTAGTGGTAATGCTACATCCATTCATCTTCGACCACCTGCTCCTCCTGAAGGAAGCTAATCAGGAAGCCCCGGGAGCTTGGCCGGCTGAACAAATGCCTCATGGCGGAGCCGAGAGGACACAGTTTGGGATCCATATGAGATCCTTCCATGTTAACGAGGAAGATAAGTCCTTTGAGTAATCCATGCAACAAACCATACACACCTCTGAGGAAGGCCAAAAATAGTAGAGGTTTATCGGGAAACTCCATGGTTTGCGCAAGTGCAGAATCAGAAGAGATTATCTCCCCCTTATATAGAGCCAAGGTCAGCTCTACCGAAAGATCTAGATTCATTCTCCCAAACATCACCATTTATGGCCTCGAAAAAGGCTAAGTTGACTCAGTAATAACTGTTGGACACGTGTTGCCAAAAACGTGGGTTGGAATAGACGAATCGATGGTCTCGGTAAAAGACTGACTGAACTGGAATCAAAAAGTTACAACTCCCAGCCCACTAAGCGAACTAAGAGTTGGGGGGCTTATGTTATATGTGAAAATTGGTTCGGTCCAAAGGAGCTCACGAGGGGCCTGAGAACGACCAAAGGACCAACTCGAAGCACCCCTAGAATCGCTCTGTCATCATGTCACGCCATGAAGCAACCTCGTCAGGGGAAGCTCATGCGCAAAGAAATGACCTCATCAATGAACCATCGCCAGCGACCCGAAGGCTTGCCAGGCAGAAGATTAAGTCATGTCTTGCCCCAGTCGACAAGTAGGGGCCATTTGCAGAAGATAACTTGGAGTAGCTGAAAAGGGAGATTCGGTCTGTATACATTGTCTTGTACATTAAATGCTGATGTAACTTATTTACTATATATGTAATTACTATTGTAACCTCCTTTCCTCTATAAATATGAGGAAGGAGCCCCACTGCAATGGAGGCCATTCTTTCCATGCCAAAACTCTACCAAAAACATAGATTAAACATTGTAACATTGTAAAGATACTGTCTCAATAATATGCTACCGTGGACGTAGGGTCAGGTGATATCCGGATTTGGCCGAACCACGTTAAACCTTGTGTCCTCTTCTCTGCTCTTCCCTTCATCTTTTTTTATCTTGCTACTCTACTATACTTGAACTGGATAAAGGCCAGAGATCCTGAAGAATCCCCCTGTTGGCTAGAATCTAGGACTCTCCGTGTGAACCAAATTCTGACGTCAATAGTAATCAATTCATGACCTTTTCATATAATACTATGATTTGATTTTTGCATCTATTCAATCATGAACTTCTTTATAATATTCATAGGTTAATCAATACACAAATTGATTTATTAGTTAGTGACCGCTCTAAATCGATTCATGAATCGATTCACATATTGAATATTAGTTATTTTTCAAATGTTAGTTACAACACCATAAATACCCCTGACCTTATTTGAAACTTAACCAATTTTATCAATTTTCATATTCTTCAAGTGTGAAAAACACAGAGCTAATAGAGCTAAACCAAATTTATCATCTACCTCATCAGATTTCACAATTCAAAGGATCTTAAATCAAATTTGAGGAGAATTCACATTACATATTGGAGATATTCATCTCAAATTGTGGTATTGTATTTTTACCCTATTTCTTGATTTCCTTTAAGATTTCTGGGTTGATAGTAATCTAGTTGTCTTTCATTTGAGATTTCTAGGTTGATAGACATCAAGGTACAAAGGAAGAGGTTGATCTTCCCTTTGCATCTTCTTTAGTTGTGAGATTAATTACAATTAATTGAAGATTATAAAGAATTCTTGGAATATCTCTAGGTCATGAGGTTAATCATAGTCTGTATGAGATAAAAGAATTGTTGTATCTATAGGTTAGTAAGAGCCTAGTCTAAATCTCATTGTATGAACTAGCTGTACATGAGCCCAACTAATTCTTGTTATTGGTAATAAAAGGTGGCTATCCGGTTAAGGATTGTCCAATGGATGTAGACTTCAATTGTGATTTCAATTGAAGTAGAACCACTTTAAAAATCCTTGTGTTGATTTACATTTTTGCAATTTATATTTCTGCACAATTATATTATGCTAAAATTAACTATTTCTTATTTAACTATTTAATTGATAAACTATTTTTGCTACATTGCAATTTTGAATTAATTGATAGATTATTTTTCAATCTAATTTTATATCACATCTAACCAGTGTCTCCAATTTAATTCTAATTATCTAATAAATTTCCAAAGATATTTTTCTTAAAGACTTTTGCTTTTACAAAACAAAATAGAATCCAATCACATTTCAAAAGACTATACATTTTTACATTTGTAAAAAGGGCAAGATCATTAAATTTTTTGAGATCAATAGTTCGTATTAGAGCTTTGGCTCTTGATATTGTTTTATTTTCAAAGAGATTATGGATTCTAGTTTCACATTGTTACCTAAATGTCCATCTTTGCATAAACCCCCTTGTTTTAATGGACATTACTATACCTCTTGGAAGTAGAAAATTAGAGATTTTATTGAAGCCACTGATATAGACATATGGAAAATTGTAGAGGATGGATATAATCCAACACAAACCTTGATTAATGGGACTTCACAACCCAAACCTTAGTCATTTTGCACTGAAGAGGAAAGAAAGAGACATGTCCTTGCCTCCAAAGTTAAATGGATCATCTCTAACTCCCTTTCCCCTAATGAATATGAGAGGATTTCTAACTGCATAATAGGTAAACAAATTTGGGATACATTAGAAGTAGCACATTAAGCACAATTTAGGTCAAAGCATCTAAAGTGCATGTGTTAGTTTCTCAATATGAAATGTTCAAAATGGAAGAATTGAATCTACTAAGGATCTCATTCAAAGATTCACTGCTATAACTAACTAACTTTTGTTTCTTGAAAGAAAGTTTGATAATGCAAATTTAGTGCATAAAATTCTAAGGTCTTTAATCAAAGAATGGCAGCCAAAAGTGACAGCCATTAAGGAATCACTTAAGATAGGGATGCCAACCATTTAGGAGCTTTATGGGAATCTAGAAAAGCATGAGCTAGAGTTGAAGAGATATAAAAAGATTGGTGAAAACAAAAAGAAGAAAACTTTGGCATTTAAAGCTGCAAAGATATTTGATGATGATGAAGAATTAGATAGTGATGGAGATGCAATTGAAAAAGAAGATATGGCCTTGGTAAGTGAAAAGATATAAAGAATTCTCAGAGAAAAGAGGAACAAAGAAAAAAGAAAGGGTGCCCCACAGACTAATCAAGGAAACTCTATTAGCACTACTCTTACTTGTTTTGAATGCAAAAAACCCGGACACATTAAACTGGGTTGTCTAGTCTACCTAAAAAGATAGCTTGAGAATGAAAGGAGGAAAAGAAAATTGTTCTTCAAAAAGGATGACCTAGCTTTTCTGGACAATGAAAATGATTCTGGAGATGATAAAGAGAAAGAAGAAGAAGCACTCCTTTTCCTCATGGGTAAACTAGATGATGACAATGAGGTATTTGGTAATCAATCCTTCTTTTACTCTAGAGATGATGATAATTCTAGTGATTATGATATTAGTGATGAAGAAATTAATGATGTGTGCATTGAGCTTTATGATTCATTGCTAAAAAGCAAAGAAAGAATTGAAGCATGCTAAAAGTGAAAATGATAGGTTGTTGAAGAAAATCAGTCAAATGGAAAAAGAGAATAATGATTTGAATATCCTAGCTAAAAAACTATTGAGTGAGAATAAGACATGTGATCAATGTGAAGCCTACAAATTAGAAATAGATAGCTTGTCAAAAACCTTACAAGGCTTTACAAATAACAATATGAGACTTAACACCTTTTTGAATGATCAAAAAGAATTTCAAAATAAGAAAGGCCTAGGATATACGCAACAAAAGAAGAAGAGGTCAAAAAGGAATTTAGTTATATTACTTGCTTTTACTATAATCATAAAGGACATCATATTAAATACTATCCATATAGAAATGGAACCTATATGCCAAAGCCTAATGAAAGGTTAGTCTAGTTACTTAAGGCATCCATTTACAATAGAAATTTTGCCGTGTTGACTAACAATTCTAGATCAAAGGCTAGTTGGGTACTAGCAAAGTAAGTGTAAGTTCTATTTTGCACATTTATGTAGGCGAAAAAGAAGCAACTCATGATTTTGGATAGAAGTTACTCTCACCACAAGACTAAGAATGTCAAATCCCCCAATATAAGTAAATTTTGTTACTTTCTTATCCTTTATACTTAATTATTTTGTACATTGCAATTACTAACTTAGGCATTAGAGATTTCCTTGAGTTTGTTTTGTAGGTACTTAATGTGAGAAATCTAAGTTTTCAATGGTATTGAACTATTCATTAGCTGTCTAAGAGATTATGAAAACCACTTTTGAAACAAAACTATATGAAAATTGAGTTTAGGACTTCCTGAATCGATTCAAATTTTTCCAAGGTTTTTTTTTAAGTTTTTGAATCAATTTAAGAATTAATTCACCTCTCAAAATATACATTAGAATCGATTCACTAAATTTTCAAATTTTTAGGAAAACTTAAAAATTTCTAAAAATTTAAATAAACCTGAATTAATTAATTTTAGAATCGATTCACATAAGAACCTGATGAATAAATTCAAATATGAATCGATTCACTCTTAAATTTTTGTTATTTGCATCAATTCCAAGCACGATCCTATATATACCTAAATTAATTTCAACTTCATTTTATGATTTCTCCTTTAGCCAACCTAAAAAAACCCTTACACTTACACTCGGATCATGACCCTAAGCAATGTTTTTACTCAAATTTCTTTCACAAAAACGTTCAAAACACCTAATCTAACATTTCTAACTAATGGGCTCCTTAAAATCAAAAGATCCTAAATCAAACCCTTGAAACCCTAACTACCAAAATTTCCCAGATTTTCTAGAAATCTTTACAAAATATCAAAAAGAACTAAGTTATCAATAAAGAGAAAGGAAAAGTCAACAGCCCAACCATCCACACCTATAGAAGAAGAGTCCTACTTCAATTCATCAAATGGGTATGCTACCTTTCTCCAACTAATAAACAAGAATGTAGAACCTTTGAAATGTTTTAGTGATCAATGCTTGCAAACTACTCATCTACCAAAATTACTAGCCAAGTATAGATTAGAAAATTTTTTGACATATAAAGGAAATACCTACCCTAGACTAGTTGAAATGTTTTATGCTAATATTGCTGCTGCTGATGATAAAATATCTTGTTATGTGATGCATAAGCATATAGTGATTGATGTAGAATTTTTAGTTAATGAATTTGGCATAGATTCAAACCAAAATAAGCTTATTGTAGGATCCTTTCTTGACTATAAAAGGGAATCAGCCATTAGGATCTTTTTTTGCTCTTCCAACCTAAAGGATGGAAGTGGGAAATTGCTTATTACTGGACTATTCCCTAAAGATAGGATCTTACATAATGCTTTGTGTAAAGTGATACTGCTAATGATCATAAATTTTACATAGATTGTGGAGGATGAATTATTTTTAATGTGGGTGATTAAAATCAATTTGATTTTAATATACCCTATTTTAACCTTAAATATCTGGCTGAATGTTCTAAAAGGATAGATATTAGCTTCCTCCTTTATGGCATGATCCTTACTCCTATCTTTGCCAAATTCAAATTAAAATTTTTTGATGAACACCAATGTTTTCTAATAAATTCAACTATTATGATTAATGCATCATATCTACACAAGATGGGTTTAGAATAGAATGAACATGGAAAATAGACAAGGAAATGGTCAACAATTCCTTAATCCACTAGAGGATCTACAAGCTCAAGAGGAGTTGGGTTATCCAGTGAATTAGAAGGAAGAATAATTGATGCAATAAAAAGAATGCACAAACACATAATTGATTGAAGGGACAAATAGGATAATTGGATTGAGTTAGAGGATGATTGCCTAGATAATTTGGAAATTGAACACTGGAATCATGTCAACTAGGTCAATGAGCAATTCAATTCCATTGAAACTCAAATATATGAGATAACGCAATGAATGCAAGAAAAGATTATGAGGCTAAGCTTTAGAGAATGGGTGATCACAACCTTCCACCTCCTTAGTATGCCATGTATTGATGTTTTCCTATATCCCTTAGTCCTATTTCCCTTATTTCATTGTTTTTTTGTTATTCTAGATTGAATCTTGATATTGTGATTCTGATCATGTAGTTTGACATTTTGAGATATTATATTTTGATGGTCTGTATTAATGAATTCTGGATATTGTGTCTTAATATTTTGGATTATGATATTACACATTTTAACTTAGTATTATGAGTACTTTGGATTTTAAATTTTGGATATTATGATTGTTAACTGAATTTTGAATATTATGATGTATGGATTGTGTTATATTCTGCCAGGTCCTATAAATCAGAGTTAAACATGAATAACAATGGGATCTTGCCCTTATTCCTTTAGGGGAATATGTATACACCTTATTGTGAATTTGTTTTCATGGAAAGATAATGCAGCAGATTAATTTCTTTACAATTTAATTGATAAATTGTGTAAACAATAGATTAATATATTGAATTAATGTCATACAAATTGTGAAATATATCAAAATTGATTATTGAACAACAAAATGTAAAAGAGCAGAAGAAAAAGTAAACACGACCACAATTTTTTAAGCGGTTCAACTTCACCTGAAATTGCAGATGAAGTCTACTCCACTTGGATCATTCCTCAACTAGAAGATCACTTTTATTGGAAGAACATTAGGATTTCAAGGGCTCTGAAACTGACAAACAATACAAAAACAAATATACAAGAATTTGTAGGGATCTTGCTAACCTAGAAGATTTAACACAGGCTTTTTTACACCTAAACAAGATTTCTACAAAACCTAGAAATCTCAAGAACAAAAACAAGATTGAGATAAGAGTACAATACTAAATTGAGAGCTAGTCTCAATTACCCTTTATGAAATCTACACAATTTGATCTTCAATCAATTTAATTTAGAAAAAGAATGAGGAAGGAGATAATCTTGTAAAACACTAAAACTTCTCTGATTTTCATAGTTGAGAGAGAAAGAATAAGATGTAATCATATGAAATCTGAAGGTAGTTAAGGCTATTTATAACTTTTGTAACTAACTCTAATAGAATAACTAACTTTTGGTTTGTGAATCAATTTGTGAATTGATTTAGAGTGGTTACAAGTAATGAATCGATTTAGTAATCAAATCTTAGTCTATTGTGAACAGATCTTGAATCGATTACTAAATTGATTCAGGAAAATTTTCTAACCTTAGGTAAAAAGAATTTTTCTAAAACTTACTTCACAAATTGATTCTGATATGATTTTCACACGTTCTTCTAGGAATCAATTCTTAGAGTAAAAAATAATTTTTATAATATCTGTACTTGTGAAAGATCACTTAATAGCTCCTTTGAAAAATATCTGATTTTTCCTCTCTTCAAGTCATTTATTCTTCTACAAAATATGAGTTTAAAAACATTTGAATTTGTGAAGATCAAGTTGCTTAGAATCCATTTACAAAAGATCCTAAAAAAATTAAGTCCTAAATCTAAAGTTGGATCTCTTGAATCACGAACTTTGAATATTTGAATCTATAAAACACACAACAAACACTAAAGAATATAGTTAGATATAAAATTTATTTATGAACTAAAATTATTTTTCAACATTAAAACGAAGGAAAATGTATGACTAGGATACCCTAGGCTAACAATCTCCCCCTTTTTGATGTTGACAAACAATTTTAGATGAGATTCAAAGTTTAAGAAAAATTTTGTTAGCCTAGGTTATCCTAGCCACACATTTTTCTTGGTTTTAATGTTGAAAAATAATTTTAGTTCATAAACAAGTTTTATATCTAACTATATGCTTTAGTGTTTGTTATGTGTTTTATAGTTTCAAAGATTCAAAGTTTATGATTCAAGAGATCCAACTTTAGATCTAGGACTTTATTTTTCTTAGGATCTTTTGTAAATGAATTCTAAGCAACTTGATCTTCA
>JANHAO010026747.1:0-11010 GCA_026873985.1 Saraca asoca | reverse complement strand
CATCAAGAACTCTTGGGAAAGGGACAGATGAAGTCAGATTCAAAGCCTTGAGAAGCAAACTAGGTGTCAGCAGCCATTAAGGCAATGAGGAGTGTTGAAAATGTGCCTAAAAAGCTGCCATTTGATTAAGTCTATAGAATTTTGTTGAAGTTTATTTTAAATTCTATTTGGCTTAATATTAAGAAGATTGTTGGTTATGCCTAAAAATAAGGGGATAAGTTTGCTTTATATTCTGTTTAGCTTAATATTAGAAAGGTTGTTAGTTATGCCTAAGAATAAGGGATAAATTATATTTCTGTTGAATTCTTGCTCTATATATAGCTACATAATGAATATTATTTATCCTTTGAGATCAACAATCATCATCGATTTCTACTGTCCCTTCCCATTTAAAGTTTTCTCTAACAAGGAAATTAGTAGATATTTTATTGGCTAAAATCTTTTGGTTCTTGAGTTGCTAATGGTAGTTTTCAATTTTTCATATAAAACTATTTATATTGTATTAACTAGTGAATGTCAACAGCAGTGATTTGTTAAATTCAACTCTTCCTATCTAGAGAGAGACAGAGGGGTTAATTAATTAATCAATATAATTTTGTAGACATTAGTATTCCAACAAAAAAAAAAAGGACACAAACATTAGTTCAACAAAAGCCCTAAAAGGTTCACAATGCTGGTCCATAGAAATTTTATTGGGCCTTTGGGATACATTATCTTTGTTTGGGTTTTTGACCATCAGAATTTGGCCTTCAACGTCAGTGTGAATGTTGTGTCAAAAACAAATGATTAGTGCCTGTTCGGACCAATTCCTAGGAATCATGGACACCGGCTATGCGTATTATAAGTTCCCCAGTTGTCATTTTGTTTCTTTCTCTCAATAAATGCCATTTGTACTTTGTTCATATCGACCCCATAGGTTTTGGCTGGTATTACACTGTCTTCTTCGGCTTCCAAAACAGTGCTTTGTTGCTGCAATATTGTTCGCTTCAATCTGTAATATACTTCAAAAACCAGACAGTTTGAAGATCAGAGACAGACAATGGCACTAAAGGAAGAAGACCCAACGATAATCAAGCTGGAGTCAGCATGTTCTGATCTCAAGGCTCTCCTCGTAGCTTCAGAGAAAATGGAAGACAGTTTAGGAAATATGGACACAAGGTTTGATTTTTTAGAAGGAACTCTGTCAACAGCATCAAGAAGAGTGGCTCCTTTACAGTCTTTGGCCATGTCTACAAAAGCCCTTGACACTAGAATCAATAGAACTGTATCCCCGGCTCTTTCACTTCTTGAAAGCTTCAAACTTTCTGAGTCCCTTCAACAAAAACTAGTCGATCTCTCATCAAAACTGTCCATCGAGACAGTGCCGCAGAAACGGCTCAAGAAGCTTCTAGATTACATGGATTGTGCTGATCAACTTAATAAGACCATTAATTCCATAAGTCAAGAGGGTGAATCAGTGATTCAGAAGCTTCAAGAGGTGGTGGAGTTTATAAGCCGCACAAAGGCAGCGGATCAATACAGAACCCTTAGGTTAAGAGAGACTTTGATCACTCTCAAGGCTCTCTATGAAACAGAAGTGGATGCCATGAAGTTCGACGGTTTGCTTGACCAGGCTTTGGTCCATATGCAGGATGAGTTTGGGAGTATATTACAGCAGATAAAGCATCACAAAATAGTTGATTTTCCACAGCATAAGGTTGAGGATGATACTGATGAGGTCGCTGATGATTTTGAATTGGGCTCTGAGTTGGAAGTTGAAGTCCTTACACAAATATCAGATAATCTCGCCGCTAATGATTGCGTGGATATATGCATTGACATCTACGTTAAGGTTAGTTTGATCTAATCCAGTATTACATAATGATTATTGACTCTAATAGCTTGTCTAGTATACTAGAAACTCCAATGAAAAACAAAAGCTTTAACTGTTTAGCTTATGTTCCTTTGGGCTTTTCACCACGTATTTTAGCTTTAACTATTTTTTATTATGATTACGTGACTGTGGTTTGGTTAACAGGTGAGATATAGAAGGGCTGCCAAAGCACTAATGAGGCTGAACCCAGAGTACTTGAGAACATATACTCCAGAAGGAATCAATGAAATGGAATGGGAAAGCTTAGAGACCGCAATATCCCTTTGGATCCAACACTTTGAAGTTGCTGTAAAGAGAGTTCTTTTGTCCGAAAAGAAACTTTGCAACCGAGTTTTGGGTAAAATCATGGACGGAGTAGTCTGGCAGGAATGCTTCGTCAAAATATCCGACAAAATCATGGCTGTCTTCTTTCGATTTGGAGAAGGCGTAGCGCGAAGCAGCAAAGAGCCCCAGAAATTGTTCAAGTTGTTGGATATGTTTGAATCCTTAGAGAAACTCCAACCAGAATTCTCAGAAGTTTTCGACGGCGAGTCTGCTGTTGATATTTGCATGCGGTTCAGAGAGCTCGAAAAGCTTCTAATCGATGCGTCAAGCAAAGTATTCTGGGACTTCGGCCTGCAAATTGAAGGGAATGCAGATGGCTTTCCGCCTCCTCAAGATGGTTCTGTTCCCAAACTCGTGAGGTACGCCATTAATTACCTTAAGTACCTTTCAACCGGCAATTACAGGGCAGCCATGGCTAAAGTTCTCCGAACAGAGCAAACATGGAAATCAGGGATTTTATCGAAACCCGAAACAGACGAAAGTTTACTCAAGGACGCAATCTCCAACGTCATGGATGCCCTTCAGAGAAACATCGAGTCAAAGCGTTCACGTTGCAGGGACAAAATTTTGATCCATATATTCGCCATGAACACATACTGGTACATTTATATGAGGACGAAGAACACAGAGCTAGCTGAGTTATTGGGTGAGCAATACATGAAGAAAAAGTACAAGGTGGTGGCAGAGGAATCGGCCTACATGTATCAGAAGCAAGCTTGGGGAGATTTGGTAAGAGTTCTGGACATAGAGGATTTGAAGAAACAGGGGAAGGAAACCATTGTAAGCTTAGTAACAGAAAAGATTGAAACTTTCTTGAAGGGTTTCGAAGAGATTTCACAGAGGCACAGAGGTTATTACAGTATACCAGATATTGATTTAAGGGAACAGATCAGAGAAGCGACAATAAACTTTGTGGCTCCGGCTTATGCGGAGTTCGTCGAGTCATACTCGGGACTGTTACAGAGGAAATTGTATCCGAGTCCTGAAAGGTTGCAAGGGTTGGTGGGTCAGGTTTTTGATGGCGGCGATGCTAAGTTGAAGCGGCGGAGCTCTAATGATAGAATGGGTGGCCGTGTGTCTGCGTCTTTGGAGGGAGACATCAGATATTTCCGACGGTCTGAATCAGATACCAGTGATGTTTGATACTATGCAGTTCGTTGCAATAGAAAGTGTTTGTTTTCTTTGTGGATGTTTAATACTATACATTGTATACTGTTAGTACCACACACTTGAATTAGCCTTGTATATTGTGCTTGGAGAATTATATTATAATTTTTTGCCTCCTCTTCCATAATATAAGATGCATCTCATTTTGTTCTCTTCTCTAGAAATTGGAGTCTTTGCTTGATTTATGGGCTAAAAGTCTGAAGGATTTCCTTCTTCAGTTTCTCAATTTTCATAGAACCGTTAATTTTTGGAACTAACAATTTAAGAAAGACAAACTATATGATGATTTGTAAAAAGAAAACGGAAAATTATAAAAGACTTATTTGGTGTGTTTGTGTGTGTGAATGCTCAATGCTGCCATTAAACCATCACAAGATTCACGACAGTGTAAACAAAATCAGGAATGATGGTAAAAAAACTTGCTGAGAAAACAAATTTAGGTGGAGCAGTACGTGATGCCCCTGAGATCTCATTTTAGTATGAACAATCTCACAGCGAAAGTCCAACAACAAAGGATAGGATCCACACAATCCAACCGGAAACATAGGAACACCATATTTGTCGTGAACATAGAGCTTCCTTGAAAAAAAGGGAATATTCTTGAATTATTTTTGTTGAGCTGCTTAAGTCTCAGCTGTAACTTCTGCACCAGTGATCTTCTCGTCCATTGCATTATTCTTTTCAAGATCACCTTCAAGCTGGCTTAAATTTCCCTTCTCCTTGATGAGTTGGATATGGTGGTGTTTACAGTAGAGTCTGCCCTCGTGGGCTATGTAGTTTGAAGGACTGATGACACACCCTCCATGTGTGCATTTGAAACAGCTTTTATGGTAAGCACTTCCATTCACAGTTACCTATATGCATTATTACAAAATACCGTGGTTTCACACTTCTGCTTTATATAATGTAATACATGTACTTATGCAGAATGGTGGCGTCTGTGTGTTAATGGACAAGAATACCTTCTCAGTTGGATATGCTGTTTTCTGACAACCAGCGCATTTATCTCTTGTTCCACCAAACATACCGGAAACTTTGGTTGCAGCAGGTTTCTGCTTAAAACAGCTCAAGAATTAGATGAATGCAAAAACGCAAACATTTTCTGCTGAGCACGGGCAATCACCTAGATTTGGGATTTATTACCTCATTATCAAGGGACTTTTCTGGCTTAGCAATTTTTGGTGTTCCTAATCAGCCAACAGCAATGGGGAATGAGTAACTGAGAAAAAATAAAATTCATATTTGGGTGATCTAATAATTGGAAACATGATGCTTTGTTACCTTCGAAGCTTTTCTCAAGGCTGCCGGTTCTTTTGAAGAGTTGGTCGAAGTGAGGCCTGCAGTACAAAACACCCTCAAAAGAGTTGTAGTTGCTAAGCTGCGCGTACATATCAATTAATGTGTCACTAAAACTTCATAATGAAATTATAAACCAGTAAACCCTAAGTAAAACAACAATGTTTGCTAAAATTACCAGAGACTCATACATGGTAACTGTGGCAGGGAAAACCGAAGATTTCCACGTCGATCTTAGTAAGGAGTTAGGTTAAAGCTAAGATCTTATTCTTGGAACAATTTTTAATACAAGCCAGTAATGACCAGAAACATAGGAAAGATTATATGAGGCAGATAAAAGCTCCCGAATTTTGCCTTCTGATAGAAAGTGTGCAGGAATGGAAATGCTTATCTATTAATACAAGGAGTCAAATTAAAGCTGAGTGCTAAAAGTGCAGACCCAGATCCAAGCCTAGGAAACTGAACTAGACAATACAACTAAGAAGATTTACATGCAAAACTCAAAAGTCTCAGAAATAAGCAGAGAGAGAAAGAGACCTTGAGTGTTCCTTTGCAGTGGTGGCATCTGAAGCAAGCTTTGTGGAAGACACGGTTGTCAGCAGTTAACTTATCAACCAGATAAACGGTTTTGTCACAAGCCATGCACTTCTGGGTTGTTCCAGCAAATGCCATTCTTCCTTATCCTCCACAACCAGATTTCAATCTCTTTGCTTAATTCTGGGAAGAACAGAAACCTCCTGAAGATGGATAAGAAAAATGGCAAAGTGAAGAAGAAGGAGAAATGTGGGCTGCAGCAAATTGCGGAGAGAAACCAAAAGCATCCTGACCTTTATATTGCCATTCACAATCATTTTAAGCACCTAACCGAATTACCCTTTTTCTCTCACCGTCATTTCCTCACAGAGAAGATTAGAGTAAAAAGATGAAAAACAGCAAGTAGCATGTTTCAGATTTATAAGTTTTGACAGAAATACTGCAATTTTCGTTCAATTATAACGTCTGACTGACAATATTGTTGAGAACTGTAATTTCTATTAATGTAGAAAATGGTTTTGATAATTGCTATAGAATTTAATACCATGTTTGTATTGATAACTTTGTTGATTAGCAGACTGTTTCACTTTATATTTTTTCCTATTTCTTATATCAGAGTGAATGACATCAATTACTATAAAATCAAACTCACGAATCTGTGAAAATTGGAGTTAACAATGGCATTCTGTATTAGATATTATTAGGTTTAATCTACTTTATAAAGCCACTTTTACAATGGCAACTGCCAGCGCACTTTCTTTTTCAAATCTCACTTTTTTTTTTTCGTAAATCTTCTTTTGTTACCAGGATGCAGCAAGGTTTCAAGTCTTCTATGTAAAATTTAGCACAGTAACCAGCAATGATAGATTTCGATAACCACAGCACTTCAATTATGATGACAGCTCGCACTTTAATCATCCATGACTGCCCCACTGCAGGACGCAAGATTTTGCAGTCTATAATTTGATTTTTAGAAATTACGAATACTGTCATCAAAATGGGCGTTTGGTGGAGTGGTATGATTCTCGCTCTGGGTGAAAAGTAGTTGTTCATTTTTTTATCCAAGGGAAACGCGTCAATTACAAAATCTGGAAATTGATTATAAAGATAGAAGATCTGCAGCCACCAATAAACATTTCAATTATTAGGAGTTGAATCAATCAAGAGAGGAAGAAACTTTCTAAGTACGCGGAGTCGTCGCATTTTCTTTATAAACAAAATCTTAAAAGCAACACGTCTGAAAACATTTTAAACAAACATATTAATTTAATACTTTGACCAACTTATTTTGAGACTCTGCATAGAATAAAGAGACGAAGATGGAAGCAAAGTCTTACTTGGCAACTTCCCTTGCTGAGAGAAGTTGTGATTCATAAGATGCACGCAATAGAATGCAAGTACCTCAAGTGACCTTTAGCATGCTAACTGTGGAAGGTTAACTTGAGGTTGAGTTAGTTAACCAGCTAAAGAGTTAGGTAGGCAGTCATGAGTTATTTCCTTGTAAATAGCCAAGTGAGTTGGTATAATTGTAATCGTAACCGAAAGAGAAATAAATTCAGTTAATTATTTTTTTTCTCAATTACTTGTCTCAGAGTCTGTATTCTAATGGTTGCTATCGAAAGCAAAGTTTTTTAATGACTGTCTGAGTGGATTGTTTCAGTCCTCCTTCCCGATGATGAATAGCAAAAACTTGGATAACTAATGCATTCAAATGAAGGTAATGTTTGCATATCAAGAAGCGCTGGAAATTGTCACAAATAGGATTAGAGAATCGGTAGAGAATCCCACTAATGCTCAATGACCAATTTACAATGAGAATAAAAAGAAAGATTGCAAAGCTCTCTTCTTTTACATCAAAGCATTGATGGAGCAATCTTTGAGAAGATTGTCAATGCAACCAGTGGAAAAGATGCTTGGGACATTCTAAGGGCATGGATAAGGTTAAGAAGGTGAGACTTCAAACTTTACACAAACAGTATGAACTTCTGTAAATGGAAAGCAAGGAGACAATAAGTGAGTATTTTTTTAAAATCCTTATTTTAACAAATCAAATTAAGATGAATGGTGAAAAAAATCACAGATTTACCTTGCTAGTGAAGTATGATCATATTGTTGTAGCAATTGAAGAATCCAAGGGCTTTAGTAATATGTCTATTGATGAATTGCAAGGCTCACTTGAAACGCATGACCAAAGATTGAATGTGAGAAACTCATTAAAATCATTTGAGTAAGCATTTTAAAGCTAGATATCCTTGAAGACAAATAAATTTCAAGAAGTGTCAAGAAAAATAAAGGAGATATGGCTCTAGAAGTCGAGGTAGAGGATCCAAGAATCATAATCAATTTGATCATGAGAATGAATAGACTAATAAATATGGTCATATAATTTAAAAATCATGGTCAAGACCTCAGTACAGAGGAAGAGATCAAATAAGAAAGTTTCACAAATCTAAAATCCAGTGTTATTAATGTCAAAAATTTGACCATTTTGCAAGTGCATTAGGTCAAAGAAGCCAAATAAAAAAAAATAAAGAAGTTACAGTCAAGTTTGCACAAGAAGAAGATGATGAAGATCACATCCTTCTTATCCTAACTTTGAATTCAAAAGAAGTTAAAAATAATTTTTGATATTTAGACACTAGATATTCTAATCACATGACAAGGAACGAAGCATTGTTTGATGAACTTAATAGGACAATAAAGTCCAAGATAAAATTTGCATATGGGAGCGTAGTCTCAATAAAAGGAAAAGGTAGAATTTTGATCCAACAAAAAAATGGAAGTCATTCTTACATCATAGATGTCCTCTATGTTGAGGTTATGAAGAGCAATCTACTTAGCCTTTGATAACGCTTAGAAAAAGGGAATTCAATGAAGATGGAAAGTGGTCACTTGAAAGAATTATTTTGAAAGCTCCATTGTCTAGCAAAAAAAAAAACCTTTAAACTTGAGACAAATATAGAATTGTATCAATGTCTATCAATTGCTTTGCAAGAAGAAAACTTGATTTAGCATCTAAGATTTGGGCATTTGAACTTTAGGAGTTTAAACAAACTCAACACTCAAAATATGGTAATTGGTATTCTAACTATAAATCAACCAAATAAACAATGTGAAGCCTGCATCTTTGGCAAACAACATAGAGATCCATTCTTGAAACACACAATAGGTAAAATCACCAGTATCTTGGAGCTTGTGCTCTCATATATGTGTGGTCCAGTTAGCACATTGTCTCTTAGCGAAAATAGGTATTTTATTACCTTTGTAGATGATTACAGTAGGAAAATTTGGGTTTATATGCTTAGATAGAAATTTGAAGCATACTTATGGCAAAATAAATAAATAAATAAATAAATAAAGTGGTAGTTCCTTAAAGAGATTAAGAATTGATAGGGGTGGAGAGTATAAATCTGAAGACTTCAAGGATTTTTGTGTACAAGAAGGGATAGTTCATGAAGTCATTGCACCTTATATCTCTAAAACAATAATACAACAGAAAGAAGAGATAGATCAGTTCTAAATATGGCTATGAGCATGCCTAAAACTAAAAGCATGCCAAATTATTTATGGGCAGAGGCAATTTCATGTGCTGCTTGTATTTTGAATAGGTGTCCCACAAAAAAAGCTTGAAGACAAAACTCCAAAAGAAGTCTAGACTAGAACAAAGGTTAAAGTTAATCACTTAAGGGTGTTTGGATCTTTGAGCTATGCACATGTCCCAGAAGAAAGGAAGAGAAAGCTTTATGATAGAAGTGTGAAAATAGTTTTGGTTGGCTACCATCAAACTGGAAGATATAAGCTACTCAATCCAGAAACAAAGAAAGTAATAATATCCAAGGTTGTAATCTTTGATAAGACTGTTTCTTGGAATTGGGACAAATCAGAAAACTCATAAAGATAAAAGGCCTTTATTGTATGGCCTAGACGATGAAAATGAAGTTGAAGTTCAAAGACAAGCACCTGTGAATAGAAATACTAAACGTGAAGTAGCAGCTAGACCATAAAGAAACAAAAAGACTTCCTGTCATATTCAAAGATTATGAGGTGTTTTCAAATAATTCTTTCAATGAAGAATGAGAGCTTGTTCATTTGGTTTTTTTTGCAGATTGCACTCCAATCAGTTTTGAACAAGCTATTTTGGAAGAAAATTGGATTTGAGCCATGGAGGAAGAATTGAGGGCAATAGAAAAGAATAAAACATGAGAATTAGTAGACCTACCAAGAAACAAGAAGCCTATAGATGTTAAATAGGTGTTCAAAACAAAGACTAAACCTAATGATAAAGTTGCAAGATACAAGGTCAGGTTAGTGACGAATGGCTTTCTGTAGAAGCAAGGCTTAAACTATCTGGAGGTTTTTTCACCTGTTATTAGAATTAAAATAGTTAGATTGGTTGTAGCTATTACAACATTCAAGAGTTGGTAGATGTATCAAATGAATGTTAAATTTGTTTTCTTAAATGGATATCTTGAGGAAGAAGTCTACATAAATCAACCTCCTAATTTTTAAGTGACAAACAATAAAATGAAGGAATGCAAATTTAAGAAAGCTTTATATAGGCTCAAGCAAGCAACCAAAGCTTGAAATAAAAAACTAGATACATTCTTTAGTAGCTATGGCTTTGAAAAATATTCATGGGAACATGAACTATATGTGAGAGTTTCATAATCAAAGGCAATTTTAAGTGTATGCCTTTATGTTGAAGATATGTTATTGACTAGGAACAATGAAGCTGAAATGTCTAAGTTTACATGTCACATGGAATAAGAATTTGAAATGTTTGACTTAAGGCCATTATCATATTTTCTAAGAATTGAATTCCAAAACACTTAAAAAAGGGAATCATGATGCTCTAGAAGAAGTATGCTATAGATGTTTTAAAAAGATTTAACATGTTGCTGAGTAATCCTACTCAAACATTAGTTTGACACAAGTATAAAGTTAATTAAGAAAGAAAATAGTGAACTAGTCAACCTCACTCTTTTCAAACAAATTATTGGTTGATTGAGATATCTATGCAACTTAAGACTAGACAAAGTGTGTCTTCTAACACTAACAACTTACATTCTTAGAATTCTCAGCAATTTACTAACATTTTGATTTATCTGAATCTAATTGTTGGAGTTACATGATTGCCTATTATGTATTGAGTTAAAGATAATGAAGCTGGTAAATTCAATGTTTCGCCACATTATGGTTGCTGAGCTGTAATTGTTAGCCTAAGAAATCCTAACTACACATTTTCTTCAGTTTTGATGATTAAAAAATAATTTTATAAAAATAATTTTAGTTAATATCATAAATTAACTATATGTTTGAGTGTTTATCTATTTTGCAGGATTCAAAGTTGATCAAAGCTTGTTCAAAATATCAACATTAGTTCTAAGTCTTTATTTAATTTCATAGGATCTTTTGTAAATGAAATCTTATTCAAATTGCTCAAATCATATTTATTTTAAAATAACTTACAATGAGGTAAAATAAATCATTTAAAATGAGTTTAAATCAAAAGTTTTCAAACAAATTTTTTATATGTTCCTTTATAAGTGAAGCTTTTATAAAAACTATTTTTCACTGTATAAATCGATTTACGAATCGATTCATCACTGAAAAACTTGTGAAATGAACTTAAATTGATTCACCGATTGATTTACAAAGAAAACTTTTCTTATTGAAGGTTTGAAATTTTTTTGAATCGATTCAACACTTATTTTCAAAACTGTCACAACCCAACCTATGGAATGTGACCGGCGTAGGAAGTCACCGGTAAAGCCTTCCTACAAGCCTAACCATGTAACACATACCGGAAACAACAA
>JANHAO010026746.1:0-11006 GCA_026873985.1 Saraca asoca | reverse complement strand
TTATGAAGTTATTTGTCTTTCTTTTGGCAAAAAATTAGGCAAATTACCTGGTGGTAATATTTCAATCTATGCCATGCAGGTAACAACTACATTGTCCAGCAGTTGCATGCTCATCACTGGGAATAGCAGTTCTTTATTCAAGAGATGTAACTATTGCATGCCATATGTTTGTGGACTTGTATAAGTTTAATATTTGTAGATTGAAGAACATGTATTATGCAATCTTCTGGTCTTCCCAATTTTTTTTCCTTACTTGGTAACAAATTCTAACTGTTCATCACCACAGTTTAGTGAAAGGCAAATAGCAAACTAATTTTGTAGAAAAGAAAAAAATGTCTATATTGTTTAGTGAGATAGTAACCCAAAATATAGGGGGAAATTATACTTCCCAGTAAGTTCTACTTTCTACAAAGCATGAGAAGTTGTTTATTTAGCCTTTCAGATAAGTTCTACTTTCGGTACTTTTAATAGAACAAAATACAAAATTATCTTTACGAAATTCAAATAATGATAAAAGTACCATGGACAAAAAATATTACCAGTGTGCATAGGGACAAGTGTTTGGGGTTGTTTGGAAATGCAGAAATCTGGAAAAAGAGGCCAATGCCAAACACGGCCAAGCCGTATCCTAGGACACAGCCGTGTTTGGGCCTGGTTGGAAATGCAGAGATCTAGAGAGGGGAGCTAGTGCCAAACACGGCTAGGCCGTGTCTTAGGACACGACAATGTTTGGGGTTCTCTGGATTTCCAAAAATCTGGAGAATGAGGCAGCGCCAAACACTGCCAGGCCATGTCCTAGGACATGACCATGTTTGGGGTTGTCTGGTTATGCAGAAATCTAGAAAAAGAGGGCAATGCCAAACATGGCCAGGCCATGTCCTAGGACAAAGTTGTGCTTGGGGTTGTCTGGTTATGAAGAAATGTGGAGAAGGAGGGCAACGCCAAACACAGCTAAGCCATATCCTAGGACACAACCTAGTTTAGGGTTATTCGGAGCATGCTTTCCTTGCTTCAGTTGCATCTGTGTTGTTGGAAAAGTAATATCACCAGAAAGAGTGAGAGGGGGTCTTAAACCTATAGTATGCAGTAAAATAGCTTGTAAATTCAACTAAGTTATCAGCTACATCACATCGTAGATTTATTGATTCAATTTGAACAACAAACACATGTTTCATACAACAGTAGGGAGTATAGAACAAAACTTCAGCCTTTATTTGCAGCAAAACAACAAACTCCATAGTGAGAGATGGGCAATTTGCTTTATGAAAATATAATTAAAGAGATAAATTAATAAAATTATCATATGAAAACATAAACACAAGGACCAAATGTAAGGTCATTTATTGACATTTGTATTCATTCATGTTTATCTTTTTGTTCAGAACAATAAGTTAAAGTAGGCATGAATCAATGGTCACTTATGAATTATTAATATAATATGAGATCTACAGTCAAATTATAATAAATGAAATTGTATGCTTCATATGTATTTTTTATTTAATTTAGTTCTTCAAATGAAATGTAGTTATAACCATAAATTAAGTGTAATATTTGCACATTTCAACCATGTATTATGCAATCTTATGGTCTTTCCTTTTTTTTTCTTTTTTTACTTTTTGTAAAAGTTATATATTACTTTTCCTTCTATTTCCTTTTCTCTCATTTTCCATCCAATCAATCGATGAAAAATCATATTTCTTTTCCTCTCATTTCCTTTACTCTCATTTCCTTTCCTTTCTTTTCTTTCCTCTCACCCAAGTAGGCTATAAAAGAAAAAGAATTTTACTAAAATAGCTAATAAAAAATTGTTTCCAAATGAATGTGTTTTGTAGATTAATAAAAGAAAGGAATTAGATGTAATAGGTTATTAATTCTCACAAAAAAAAGTCACTCTAATTAACGAAAAAGATTACTATGCGCTGTTGTCAAAATAATGTTAATTTATCCTACTTACTTGATATAATCAATGTCCTTCATTTTATATAAATAGTTCATTGATCTAAATGGATAGTCAAGAAAAGTAAATTAGGTAAGTGAGTTATTTTTCCTTTTTTTTCTTTTTCTTTTTTTTTCCTTCTTCTTCGACCACTCTCTCTTATCGGAAATCTCACTACTCTTAGATTAGTGCCAAATTACTGAATCAATTTAATTAGCATAATAACTAAGCTAATCACAAAACCAATTACAAGTATCTAATTAAGCACATAAACATGATAAAATGCTAAGTATAAAAGGGATATGAAATATATATAAATTGTGTTCATCATTAAGCTTTCATAGGATGTCTTATTGAAAGGTAATGAATGGAGGCGAGACATTTGGCCAATCAACAATGTTCCCATAAAAATGACAAAAGACGATGTGTTATAATTATAAAGATGCTCGTTGACTTCTATAAGGCAAAAAGTAATTCCTTCACTAGATTTGTCAACTACATGAATTTTTTCCAACTCCTCTATAATGCAAGAATCTTGTCATTTAGTGAAGGGCGAAACTATCTTCATGTTTGGATCAATCCACTTTAAATCATCTAGAGTAGCGTCAATTAGGATAGCTCACTTGACTCCATTTTCATCATAAGATCATTGGGCCATGACCATTCGGAGGGGATGAGCAAAGCAAAATGTGATATTCTAAAGGAATATTATTTAGAATCTAAAGAGGAAGACAAATCAAAGTCAGATGATGTTTCAATAGGGTCGTTCAACCTTTCAAACATGAAAACAAATTTGGGGAATTAAACCCTACCTTTAAGGTAAAATGCATAGTATCTGGCCAAGTGACAACAAATTAGAAAGAAAATAGTTAGACAATTGACAATGAAAGTGAAGGGTCGCATGTAAAAAGGAGAAAAAGGGGAAGACTTGCATGAAACTTTTCCAATTTCAATGGCAAAAGGATCTAAGAAGCCTATATAGTGAAATTGCCAAAAATGTAACCACTTTTTCAAAACATGGCCAAAATGCAACCACCAGAGAGAAAAAAAATGCATGCATTACCCTTACATAGTGTAAAACAACCAGATGGCAAGGGTAGAAGGAGAAAGCTTTATACTTGAGAGTGAAAGCCAAAGAGTCGCTAGAGTCATAGAAGGAAAATGCTAGAACTTTAGAGCAAATTGTCGAAGAAGATGCAAGAGAGGCAAAAGTGACTTTTGAAAAACCATAGTGCTATTTAAAAAGGACTATAAGTCAATCTAAGAATTAGCAACAAGCAAGATGGATGCACCAGATCATAATCCATGCATTGATAAGACAATTAGACCTTGGGAAATGCATGAGTAATGATTTACACCTACAACCCATAATTCATAGTTGGTAGGGAACATGAGAGGTCACCTCAGAAGTCAAATGATGATGTGTAGAAGAGGGGAGGCAAATAACAGAGTTCAGAAAACGATAATAGACTGTAACTTAGGGATGGCAATGGGTAGGGTTCGGGCGGGTATGATAATACCCATACCCATACCCGTTAGAAAAATTTATATCCATACCCTATCCATACCCGCGAATACTGTAGCAGGTACGAGTATGGGTTTATACCCGCGGATATGGGCATACCTGTGGGTATACCCGTCAAAATTTTTTGTAAAAAATTTTTATTTTTTTCAATAATAGTCGCAGGTATGGATTTATACATGTGGGTATACCCACTAAAATTGTCATTTTGAAAATAAAATAAAATTTTTTACTTAAATGGATATGGGTATGAGTATTTTTTCACGGGTACGAATTTATACCCGCGGGTATATAGATATTTTTTTCGCGGGTATGAATTTATACTCGCGGGCATATCCATACCTGCGGGTATACCCACCAAAATGATATTTTTTTGAAAAAAAAAATAATTTTTTTTATTTAAACGGGTAAACGGGTATACCCGCAGATTTTTTCTTATACCCGTACCTGTATCCGTTATGGGTATGAAAATCATACCCGTACCTGCCCACAAATAATTTTTTTCATGCTCATACCCGCCCATCACGGGTGGATATCCATGGGTAAATGGGTACGCGGGTAAAATTGCCATCCCTACTGTAACTAGTAATTGCTGATCAATTGACTTAATCTGTAGATTTGAAAACCCCTGAAGCACAGGTCCAACCAAATTACCTGTACATGTCAATCTCAAGTCCCACAATGTTGATTGAACAACGAGGCTCCAAAATAGCCTTATGTGGATTGATTTTATAGGATCAACCCACCATGCAAGTTAGCTTGCTCAACACCTTCACAAAAGGTGTGACTACTCCATCAACCAAAAAGAGAAAATTTCACCCATGCTAACAATGCATTATGAGAACATGGATTCTTCTCATTTATGTAAAAGCATACTAAATGGCATGCTCAATACCTACATAAACCCTCAGGTATCTCTTAAGCATTCTTAATTTCTCATTATTCATATTAAAGCTCTGCTTTGGAACTAACTTGAGCATTGAAGTGTGCTTAGTGAACCACTCTATTGTGTGCTACTGACTTTGTTCCCTACAAAGGTCACTCAACCACCATGTACAATCTTTCTTGATTGACCCATTCTAGTTGAAGAATTTCAAATTCAAATTACAGTTTTGGCTTTTGGTTTGTGCATTTTTATTCCTAGTGTGTGGGTAAGTGTTGCTTTTTTTGGGATTAAATATTTAGACTACATATTTTACTATTTTAAGCTTGCCTAATGTCATCTCTGTTGACCTCATGCGGAGAAGTCTTGCCTTTTTAGGCATCTCTTAATGCTTGTTAATAACCATGAAAATTTTAAAATTTGATTTGTTGTTTCATCCTTAAACTTTACTAACACCCTTTCTTGTAATGTGTTTACTATTAGCAATACTTATGCAATTTTGAGCCCAAACAATTGTCATTGACTATTTATTGTTATTAATTGTATATCCAAACACATAATAGCTTAGCCTAGAACATAGTTATTATCTTTGTATAATTTCCTATTTAATCAATTTAGCCTAACAAAAGCATAATGAGATGGTTTGGTTTAAGGAATATATTTGCAATATGATAGGGTCACTTTGTATGTTGCATGTAGTAAATATTTACACACTTACTGCTTTGCAATATGAGATGTGTGTCATGTTCTTTCCTTTTAGAATTTGGTGTGTCATAGTATCAGTGTCTTGTCTTGAATTTGTGTTTATACTTAGATTTCATCAATTTAGTTTTGGTGAAATTACTAAAGGTGCAGTAATTAGCCCATTTATGGCATGACCTGGAGGCACCATGATTTCCAAATTCATTTTAAATCATGCATTGTACAAATGTACATGGCATTATTTGAGTAATAGAGTTAGAGAAATGCCAATTACTTTGGTAATTATCTGTTGAAGGAAGATTAGTTTAATTATTGAATCTGTTGTTAAGGTTATGAGATGGAATAACTAGAGTAATTCTAAACTCACTTATTTCTCTCATAAACTCATTCAAAAAATTGATTCAAACTAATGCAATCAACAATCACATGAGTTCAATACAATGGCATCAATGTATCCACATTATAGGATGGAATCTTATCTTAATTGATGTATGGATTTATGTCCCTTTATTTAATCAACCAGTGCTAGATTTCATTTTCAATTAGTGGACATGGAATCAAATTAAGATATGCACATTAATCATTCAAATATGATACCCTTAAACAAAAAGATGGATTTCTATTACCGTAGACACATACTAATCAAGCATGGAGACCACAACTTCAAATTCAATGAGTTGCTTCTCAGTTGTATCAATCTGCTCAACATACTTATTAAAGCTACCACTCTTGGATTTCAACTACTCTATGAAAACCCTTAAACCAAAAGCCAAATCACCAAACCCATTTTATTCCTCTTCCACTCACACATTCATCTTCTCCATTAGCTCTGGCTGATTGTTTATCCCCTAAACAAGATAACATTATCATTAGAGTGGACGAAAATAAAGAATTTACCCTTGAAATTTGTTTGGTGTTTGAAATGATACAACAATGCGATTTTATATCTAAGCAACAAAACTTATAATGGTATAAGTGAGATGGAGAGAACTTAGGATTACTTGAAGCTTGAATTTGATTTGGCTGAAAAATTGATGAAAAGATCATTAGGAGGATATGTGAATACATCACAATTCTACTCTTGGGGTTTGTCATCTTTTGCATCATTAGCCATGGATTGTTGCTCTATATCGAAGTTGTTAGCAAGTATTTCATAAAAGCAAACACTTGCATAATAAGGTAGTTCTAATGGTAACAAAAAATTATATGGTCATGACCAATCTTGATTAGGAAATACTAGACTAGGAAAGACTAAAATCTTATGCTTTGTTCATTGACTATTATCGAGATTGGTAAAGATAGAGTTAAACTACCTAAGCTTATAGCTAGGGTGAATCTAGGTTAAATCCACAGGGATTGTTGATTAATACCTATCTATTTACATTGTAGAATGGGGGGTTGGATATATAATTTGAATAGGAATTTAAACAAATAATATAAAAAATGGAAAGGAAATTAAATGAGAAAACTTCAATCTAAGGGACTGTTGCAACCAATTTTGTAACTAATCCTTGACACAATTATTTCATTCTCTCTTTGATTACTAAGTTAAGAAACTAATTAATCCTAACATTTAATTAATTCTTATTAATTTCTTCTTAAATTAGCTAACCAAGCCCAATACCTGATTAACCTTTATTGCTAAATTAGTTGAACCTAACACCATAACCAATTCACTAATAGCATTAAGATATGAAAATACCAAGACTAATTAACTGATTTACCTTAATAGAAAACCAATTAATTACCCCTCAATTCCCTAGAAAAATTGAATTACCTATATGGCAAATCAAATCCTTATTGCTACCTTACAATCAAACAACCACAAACAATAACATTTCCTATTGAATTTAGCTAGAAGTAAATCACATTGAACAATTAATTAATGTGCCCTATTGATTAATCATCCAAAGCAATTGTAAGCAAAAAAATTGAGAATCAAGAGAATCAAATTGGGAATAAATTAAAAATAAAAGCAAGTCTCACAATCAAGAAAAGAATTAGTGCATAATTTCCCTTATATTGAAATAGAGGTTTAGTTACACATTAATGTAAAAATAAAAGGCAAAAATAAAAGGAAAGAAAAAACCTAATTGAGGCTGGAGTCTTGCCCTAGCAGAGCTCTTTTACTATACCAAATTAAAGACAATGTAAATTGAATTTAAAAGCTATTACAATTGTGGCTCAACTGAGCATTTATAGAGTTTACTACACTGCCTCTTGATTAGGCTACTACTTAGAGCTAGAAGAAGGCTTAATTAGATGTAGATCCTTTCATATGAAATATATTTTTGTTTCTTAGGAGTCCAATGGCCTTGACCTTTCATAAAAACTCTATTCCTAGATCAAGTTATAGGCCAAAAATCGATATATCTTTCCTAAACAGTCTAACCCATAACAGAATTTAACATTTAAGTCCACGACCATGAAACTAATTTAAAATAGTGTAGTTTAACTTCAAGTCCTTTATGAAAGTTGTGAAAATGGATCTTAGCTATCCTATAGACTTGGGTTTGCATCAGAATGATGGATGGAGCTCCATTTATGATTAAATTACGAAAATTAATTTTAGATCACCGGTCAACACTCTGTTCTAGCTTGTAGGCTTTGACCTCTAAAATGACTAAATTGGGCTTAAGACTTTCATGAAATTTTTAGATCTTTTTCTTAGCTTTAATGACATAAAAATCAGCTAAAACCAAAGTCCAGAACTCAAGATGTACTTGAAAACCTGAATATCCAATTAAGTACATAAACATGACAAAAGACTAAGTATAAAGGGATAAATTGTGTTCATCATTCACTCATGAAAAACTGGAATTGTAATAATGTGAGTGGCTGCCTAATTATCATACCATAACTGCATAGTTCTAGAGGACTTAATCCCAAGTTGATGAAGAAGATAAGAAATCTACATAAGCTCATATGTAACATGGGCCATAGTTTAATATTCAAATTTTGCACTTGATTAATATACAACAACTTATTTTCTTACTTTTCTAAGACATAAGATTTCTACCAACAAACACACAATACTTGTAGTAAATCTTTGATCTATAAGACATCCTTCTTAGTTTGCATAAGAAAAGCCTTCTACTCTGTAGTGATTATGATTTTTGTACAAGATTCTGAGCCCAAGTGCCTTTTTAAGATATATTAAGATATGTATAATTGCATCTCGATGAGAGGTTCTTGGAGAATTCATGAACTAACTTACAACACTTACTAAGAAAGCAATGTTAGGCCTAGTGATAATAAGATAGTTCAGTTAATAGGTTGCTTATCATGTATCAAAGGTACAATGTCCTATGTTTGATTTGCCTCAAAAGCCATCATTTCTTCCTTTATAGCATCACATCACCCATCATGAGAAAGTACCTCTAAAACTATCTTAAAAATAGTAATAGAATCCAACAAGGCAATAAAGGATTTTGAAGAGATAGATAAGGATGAATATGACACAAAGGTAGAGATAGGATAAGGGTGATTATGGGTATATTTCTAGGTGAAACTATGAATCAAGATTAGAAGGCATAAAAAGCGGATCTGCTAAGGGACATGAATCTTATAGGAGGTTTATAACAGGTGCTACACTTTATGTCTCAATAGTGGCAAAAGGATGAGTTGCATCTAGTACTTGCACTCTATGAAAATAAATATACTTAATGGGATGAGGAATCTAAGTTTTAATAGAAGATACCTAAGAATCCTAAGGAGTGATTACACAACAAAATGTTCATAAACAAATTCAGATTTTGATAATGAGCATGGAGTCTTAGAAGATCCAAAAAATGGAGTAACTTCAAATAAAGTAACAACAAAATATACAAAATAACAATCTAATTTAGAAAAATAACATCAATACTCTTTTGGAGTTTGAAAGTACCCAAAAAAGGCACATTTCAAAGATCGGGGATCTAATTGGAGGATGATGATCTTGAACAAAAACATGTGGAGTGAGAGAAAACAATGTCTGGGAAGGAAATAAAAGAGAATAAGGTACTTGACCATCAAGAATTGAAGATGGCATGTGATTAATCAAGAAACAGGATATAGAAATCGTATTTGCCCAAAATACCTTAGGCACTTTCATTTGAAATAGGAGAGCATGAGTAACCTCCATCAAGTGATGATTTTTTCTTCCAACTAATCCATTTTGTTATGAAGTAACTGCACATAATGACTAATGAATTATATCATGTTGTGACAAATATGAGAAAAATTGTGCTAAAAATTATTCTTTAGCATTATCACTTTACAAGTTGTGTATAAGTGTTTGAAATTGATTCTTAGTTTTAGCATGGAAGGCAGAAAAGATATTAAATAATTTTGATTGACTTTTCATCAAATAAAGCCAAATAACTCTTGAATGATCATCACCAAAAGTAACAATAACCAAATTTCAAAGCAACTAGACATGGAACTCAAATTAAGAATATAAGACTGATGATTTTCTTTTAGCAAATTGACATGACTCACAATCTAAAGTAAAAATAGAACTCAAACTAGGACATAATTTTTTGAAAGATGCTCAGTAGGGATGGCCTAAATGACAATGTAACTGATATGGAGTGAGGGTAGCAACAATAGCAATTGGCTAAGGAACTTTTTCATCAAGCATGTATAACCTATCAGATTCATATGCCCTACTAAAAATCCTTTTTGTCAAAAGATTTTAAAAAGCATGATAACTAGGAAAAAAGAAAACATTGCCATTATAGGTATGTGTTAATTGGCAAACAAAAAGCAAATTAAATAGGAACTTAGAAAGACATAAAGCATTGGACAAAGTGATATTAGGTGCAACATTAATTGTACCATTTCCAACAATAGAAGTAGTAAACATATTTGCTAAAGTAACATTAGAAGTAAAGGATTGTGGAAAGAGGATAGGATACCTTCATTACCTGTCATAGGATTAGTTGCACCTGAATCAATAACCTATCAAGTATTGGAATTGGAAAGACATACAATAGGATTATCTATTTGAACCATATTGGTGGTGGACTATAAGGGTGATGATTGTTGAAGGGCTTGGAATTGAATGTATCGAGCATATTCCTTTTTATATATGGTTATGCCTCAAGTATTTTGCACAGGAGTATTAGTTGTTGTATATGCAAATTGAGATGGTGGTGCATTTTTTAATTTGAGATAATTTCTCTTATTATGATTAGACTCTTTGTAATAATGACAAATGTAGATGTTATTAAAATCATGTCCCCTTTTTTTTCCTCCTCTAGTACTAACACGACCCCCTTGAGTACCAAACTAATCAAAGTAAATGACTTATTAAGAGTTATAGATTGAGAAGGCACATCTCTGGCATTTCGCATGATACAATAGACAACATTTACTCATGTGAGTGGTCTAAAATAGGTTAGAATTTATTGACGAGAAGTGTTAAGTTCAGTAGGTAGAGCCATTAGAAAACACAAAGCTCCCAATTGTTCCCCGTTGAGTATGCATCGCCTTAATATCTGTTGTGATACGAATAAAAGCATTCCACTATCCAAAAAGATGATTAGCATCAAAATAAAGTTATGAGATATTTTGCCTTTTTCATCGGGTTGAAATAGATATACACATAAATTGTATATTTGATGCAGACTATTTTTTCATGAGTTAAGTCTCTTAAGGAATGTCCACAGGTCCTTGACTATTTTGTAATGAATAATATTATCCTTGACTTCACTTGCCATTACATAAAAGGCTAAACAAACATTGGTTTTCTGCCATCCATTTAGCTTTTGTGCCATCTATAAGAGGACCTAAAGTGAGATGAACTAACCTCTAAATTGTTAGGTTTGTTCTACTCCAAGAGGCTGAAATTTAAATTTTTTTTAGGAAGAACATGCTCTTGGCCAAACAAACCTCTCAAGATCCGTTGGATTGAGGTTCCAATGTATCACATACATTAAATTAAAAGCAAGAGTGAGCTAAACTAACCTTTAATCTAGCTC
>JANHAO010026745.1:0-11013 GCA_026873985.1 Saraca asoca | reverse complement strand
TGCTTAATGATCACCTTAGGAAGAGGATAGGAAAACTAAGCAATTTTATCAAGCTTTTGATAGGTTATTTTGCTGGCTGAATCTAGACTGCTTAGGATAGATTTATTAATCATTCTAAGGCTTCTTGTTACAACAATTGAATGCATGTTTAGTGATCTAGGAAGCATTAGTCTCAAGTTTAGCTAGTTTCCTTGGCTGGTTGGTGTGTGTTGTAGCTGGTAGTTTCTGTTTGTATGTTTTAGGTAGTTTTAGTGTAGTTTAGCTTAGGATTTATTTTTGCCAACCTCCCCTCCCAAATTTAGCTCCTAATTGATTGATATTATCATCCTAAAATGGTCCTTGGGTTCAACCTGGGTTGCCTACGCTACAAGTTAGTTTAGGTAGCTCCAGTTTATAAATTTCTAATTCGATCTGCCTCGACATGCGTGATCAGTGATTTATCCATTTGCTTAGTTACCATCTTCTTCTCGGCCACTTAGATGTTGGCTAATCCAAAAGTAGTTTTCCTCTAATATTTTCTTTTCTTCTTTGATGCTGGCAACTCATCATCTAGAAACATAGCATTAGTTTCATCATGTTTCTTTTGTAGTTCATTAGTTATGGCTCCTATTGCATTGTTACCTCAGGCTAGGCCAGGTATCCTGATAGGTACAACGACCTTTATAAATAGACAGAACAAAAGTTAGCATATAAAATTTGGGGAAAGCATAAGAATCAAACAAGTTACCTAAAGAATTCACCACACAAGCCATTGATAATTGACAAACGGCGATAGGATATGGGTATGATAGGTAACAATAACATCAAGATGAGAAATTGGTATGATTAGTTTAGCTAAACTGAATGGGGTGTTAAGTAAAGGAATGAGTTTTGATTTAAATGGAGGAATGACTATCTTTATGAAGAGATTTTAGCTATAGGTTTTCCACCGGGAATAATGGAAACATTCATAATAGAATTCTTTTTTCTCATTAAGGGTTGCATTAGCTTCAAAAATCATATACGTCAAATGTTTATGATCATATTTGACTTTATAATACTTTTCAAATGCCAATGTTTTAGCGATATGCATACTTGCAGTCTTGGTTGAAGCTTTTATACTTTACTTATTCACACAACAAAAAAGTCACGATTTCAAAGTCTACTTATAAAATTTTTTATCTAAGAGTATGGCTGGGCACCCATATATGAAACCATATTAACAAGCTAAAGAGTTTTGCAAAAGGAGTTTAACACCTAAAGCCAACTCCTAGGGAAGATCAGAAAATAAATATTGGGGACATGACCAAATTTGACATTATAGGGATTAAACAAACTTAGGTCAGAAATGTTGTATGTATTTTTGAAGTAATGCAAAATGGGCTGGCAAAAGCCTAATAAGAGATGAGTCCAACTAGAGAAGGCCTATATCATCCAAAAATTGAGGTCACTTAATAGAGGTGTTAGCTTTCCAGCTACAAGCTCGGGATGCGAAATGAGGCCAAGGTGGCAACCCTAGCTCACCGAGGATGAGATCTAGCTCACCAAATGAAGCGTACTACCTTAACCTTCTTCCGGAAGGCTTATCATAATTGAACTTGAGAACAGGACTAACTAGTATAACCAACAAATCACCTAGCACGAGCTCAGGTCACCAAATGAATGATCCAAGTATAGGTACAAAACTCTAAGGTCCAATCAGCATCCAGAGGCACATATTCCCAACCAATAAGTCAGTCCCCAAAATCAACACATCAGCCCCCAACAGTTAGACAGTGATTTGCCTAGCATTTATTGCCTAATACGGTAGATAAGATAGATTTATGATTTATCAAATTACATTTGTAACCCTTATTACCTCTATAAATAGGAAAGAAATCATTGTAGCAAGTAAGTGAGAAATATATGCAGAAACTTTGTCAAAATAGTGAGAGAATACTTGTATTGTTGCTCTGCTAGCCTGAATAGAGAAACAACTACACAAAAGCAAATATAAACCATTGTGGATGTAGGGCTTGCATTGAGTTTAGTTGAACCACAATAAGAAGCTTCTAGTGTCCCTTGTTCTTTCTCTCTTTCAATATCTTCTTTCCATATTCATACTCTCCATCGGTAGTTTGGTTGTTCATTGAGCTTTTCCTATTGACTAGATTTTACTATCAATATTTTAGTGCTTGAAGGAGGGCTCCAATTGCACTTTCTCTTTGATACATTGTACAATCACAATCACAAGAGGAAGAACCATTAGGAGCACTAATGCTATCACTGGACAACCTCAAGGTCATGTACAGCAATGATAGGAAATGTTACTGGTTAGAGGCTCAATCCTCCCCATAGTAGGTACCTCTACTACCCCCATAATAGGTGTTGTCACTGGCATGGTTCCATTGACCCCTCACCAGCCTACTGCTAATAGGATTGACGGAGTGTAAGCAAGGCACCAATGTCAGGTAGCACTTGAAAATACCATAAGGGAGTTGGTCGATGTGGTGAGAGCATTAGCATAAGCACAGGCCCAAGGCACACAGAGACAAGCTGACGTCATTGCACCCGAAGGAGAGTCCCAGCCACTAGGAGCTTAGTTAGAGGGGCCTATCAGAGTAGAATGTCAATAACTTGGTTCTATCCATTCATTCAACTCACAGCTAAGGTCGGAAGTCCATCGAGCTTGTAAAGACAATGAAGGAATGATTGACAACATGAAAGCTCAGACCGAGAAGGAAGCTTGAATGGGATTGATCATGGACATAGATCAGATCACTACTCACTAGGTCATGGGCATAGCAGAAGGCATAAAGCCTTATATCACCATTCCCATCGCCAAGGAGGTGACAAGAGTCATCAAACCACTAGCCATCGGTTTGAAACACAAGATTTGGTGATTGAAGAGCTACTTCAGAGGGTGTAATAGCTAGAAAAATGACCTACAGCTTAAGGCAGTCAAGATTGTTATAAGGAAAGGATACTATTCACTAAGGAGATTGAGATAAAGGCTCTTCTTCACAGATTTAAAGTCCTCAAAATCCCACAATACAACAGGAACAATGACCCATAAAACCATTTAGACGCGTTCAGTGTCTAGATGGATCTATAGACCACAACCCCTTAGTAAAATGTCACGTTTTTCCTACCATCCTTGGAGAGATACCTCAAACGTGGCTCAGGAGTCTTCTAGCTCATAGCACTGGCAGTTGGAAAAATTGCCAGAGGAGGTTCCTTAACTAGTACAAGGTGCTAAAGAGGTAGCTCACACTGTCTTGTCATCTCGCAACAGTCTTTCAGCTGAAAGACAAATTACTGAAAGACTATATCACCCGGTTTAGACATGAGGTCAATAATGTAGAAAATCTTTCAGATGAAAGGATCTTCACAACAATTTTAGTTAGACTTTGGAAGGATGGGAAGTTTTACAAGAGTATATACAAGTCTCTAGTGAAGGACTTGAGTGAATTCTATGAGCCAGCTGCCAAAGAAATTAGGTGGGAGCAGACCTTTGGTCCCAAAAAGTCCAACTAAAAGAGTGAGGCAGGTGGGTCCAGTCAAAGCAAAAAGAGAGGCAGTAATGGAATAACAGAGAGAGTAAAAAAGATGGCTCTAGTGCCCAGGTCACAAAAAAGGCTAGGGGTGAGCGACCTCTACACCAAGGTAGCTATGATACTTATAGCATCCTGTCTAATACTCCAAACAGGATCTTTGCAACTGAGAGAGGTAAGGAGGATTTTGGGAAGCCTAAGTCCATAAAGGCTTTTCTTGAGGGCAAGAATGGGAACAAGTTTTATACCTACCATAATGAGATTGGGCACAATACTTCAGAGTGTTGGGCGTTCAAAGATGCCATTAAGGATCTCATCATAAGAGATCACTTAAGGGACTATGTGGTGTGACCTTCAGGATAACGACCTCCATGACCTTAGCAACCAGCATAGCATCAACACCAACTGACTCTTGAACATGAGGAGGCACCCTCAATGAGGACCATATTCACCATCCATGGTGGACCTCACAATGCTAGAACCTCAAAAAAGTCGCACAAGTGGTATGTGCACAAGACAAGACATGTCCTACTTACGAGGTATAATGAGGTTGAAGGATCGGTGAAAAAGGCCAAGATGAGCTCTGATTGCATCACCTTTACTAGTGAAGATGCTCAAGGAATATATTCTCCACATAACAATGCACTGGTCATTCGAGCCAAAATTTGTAATGCTGAGGTGTGGAGAATTATGATTAACACGGGTAGCTCAATAAACGTGATGTACAAGCAATGTTTTGACCAAATGGGCAAAAGCCCTGACTAGCTTAAGCCTTCCCTAGAACCTTTTTTTGGCTTTGTGGGAGATGCAATAGTTCCAGTAGGCCAAATCAAACTTCCAATCACCTTCAGGAACTTAAGCTGCCAGGCCACTGCCCTGACTGATTTCTTGATTATCGACTCTTCCTCTGCATACAATGTGGTGTTGGGGTGACCAATAATGAATGATCTAGATATGGTTATATCTCACGGAATGCTTACCATCAAATTCCCAACCCCCTACGGAGTTGGATGTGTACAAGGAAAACAATAGGTGGCTCGACGTTATTATAAAGATGCAATTGAAATAGGGGTAAGAGGAAAGAAGATTGATGTGGTTTTAAAAGGAAAGCCATGACTTACAAGCTTAACTGGGGTTGGTCATGACCTAGATCCTCGGGATGTAGATTTTGAAAAGATGGTTGGCCTAATAGAAGAACTCTAGGACTTTCAAGTCAGTGAGGCAGACACTGAAAGATGACTCAAAATAAGAAGGAATCTGTCCTTAGGCATGAAGGCAAAGCTGACTAATTTTCTTAAAGCAAACCTTGACGTCTTCATTTGGAATCACGAAGACATGGCTGGAATTGATCCAAGTTGAACATTGTGTCACAGCCCAACCCATGGAACGTGACCGATGTAGGAGGTCACTAGTAGAAAACCTCCTACAAGCCTGACAATGCAAATTACACTAAATATACATAATTTTTTATAGATGCATGATTAAACATTCATATGACAACTCTACTAAAAATCTGACAGAGTTTCCTCTATTTTTTTGGACACCTGGCCACAAGGTCTATACAATAACACAATAGGGCTACATGCCCACCACAACCTATATGACATCATATATCACGACCCGATCAGGGGGTCCGTGACCGGCGTAGAAGGTCACCCATAAGAAATCCCCTACAAGCCTAACTATACTTATTGACCCATAGTTATACTTCTATTCCTGCCGAAAATCCGATAGAATTTTCCCTATAATCTGGATGCCTAGGCTCAAGGCCATAATATATAATCAAGGCTACACGCCCATTAAAACCTGTTTAACAATTAAACAAATATATAGTGGCCCAAACTAAACATTAATAACTACTGGGCATCCAAAACTCAATCACAGACATGGTACAACAAATATTAAAAAAAATTTATATAATTTTATACAATGCATCTATAGACATTTAATATGGGCCATATTTGCAGCATTACATTAAATACATGGTGGCCTAAACTAATCATTTATTCTACTGAACATACAAACTTGATACAATATGTATTTACTATTCTACTAGTCACTATTTATATATATAACTATTATCTTGTATTTTTCTTACTATAGCTGTTTCATATATTCAATATTATATATCAAATGAATTATTCAATATGTAATTCTTTCTTTTCAAGATTTGTTATTGGATCTAGATAGTTTCAACAGATAACCAGAACAGATCAAATTGCCTCCTTTTCCATCCACAACACCATACGGATATTTCATTTTATTCCACCCTCCCCTTTATTGCTCCAACAGACACCGGGTGGTCGCAAGTGCACCTGAGGGTTTCTTGTGTGTTGACAGTGAAATTCGATCGATGTGAAGGACTCAAACTTTGGCCAATGGGAAGAGTTCGAGGACCCAATACTGCTTTTGAAGTGCTGAAGAGATGGGACCAAGAGGAAGGAGATGAAATGGATGAGCAACACATTTAACGTGGTTCAGCCAAATCCGAATGGAATCAGACCCTACGTCGACGGCGGAGATTTTATTAATATGAAGTGTTTTGTAGAGTTTCTGCTTACAAGATTGTCCCTCCCCCTCTTACTAACAATGTAAGCCTATTTATAGAGAAAGGAAGGCTTGCATGCATTAATTGTTGGCTACAGTTGTGTTACATCAAATAATAAATAGGAAAAGACAGTAAAAAGGGCTACAATCTGGCTGTTGCAGAAAGTAGGTTACTGAATGGTCTCCCTAGGCCGGTGGCAGAATTGTGTTTGCTTTCTGGTGTCCCAGATAGGAACTTCAGATTCTGGAAACGTCGTGGGCTCTGTAGTTATGAGCTAGGTGTTATTATAGCGAGAAGACGATCTCGGATAGAATGGTCATTTACCCACAGATTCAGTCTTGTGACTTTGTTGCTAGTCCATCCCTCGTAAGGGAGGTTGTCTCATAGGGTGCGTCTGGACCTCCTCGCGACGTCATTAGGATGCAACGAGCGAGGTGGGGTTAGCGTTTGAGATTACTTTGCCGCTGTTGCTTATGGGAGCATGGTCCTCATTGCACTCGAGGGCTCGTCCTTGCGAGACTAGTTTTCATATACAACATAAGCCCCCCAACTCTCGATTTGCTCTGCAGATTGGAAGTTGCATGTTTCTGAGGCTTGATTTGTATCTTCAGCTAGTGTCCTTCTTTGACCGAAGTGTCATGTCGAATGTCTTTCCATTCTGCTTTAGGCCATACTTTCCCCTGTTTGCCATTTTTGGCCGTTGGCATGGCATTACCGCTTACTTCGAGCCATTGGATGAAGATCAAATTAGATTTTCTTTGGATTCTTCAATGAGCTGAGTGGGTCTATTTATAACTTAGGGTATTCTTCTTTTGCCTCAAAGAAACTCGATGGAAGAGACTGAGGAACCCCTTGTGTGTCTTGGTGTTTTGGCTTTCGGTGAAGCTTGGTGAGATATGGATGGCTCGTTACATAGTGGCAGGAGACGTGGATAGCCCGTTACACGTGGCCTCGGCATAGAATCAGCCTGGCGGGCTCTAATGTGGTTCTTATGGTATCTTCTAGCCACCACCTCCAGTCGTTGCTTATGGTGCTACTACCTAGCCATGTGACTTTATGAATTGCTTTGGGTCTAGCTCAGGAGGACGCCCTCGAGGAATAGGCAGGAGGAACTGTGGGGCTGCTACTCTTCTGTGGGCTTGATGACTGGTTGCTGGCTTTTTGGCTGCTTTTTGTAGGAATAGTAGGCTTTTAGTCTTTTTTCCAATGTACCCTCACCTCGCTTGTTGAGGTCTATACGTGGGATGAGTTCTTCTCCTTTCAGAAACTATAATGAATGTTTTACACATTATTGTATGTAAACTCATGATAACTTAATGAGAATTTCTTCTTTTAGCCAGTTGGCTATACTTTCGTCATTTCTCTAACTGCTTGACTTAATGCGAGAGAGAGATATCGCGAGTGAACCGCGTTTGAGAGATCTCTTAAGAGATACGTCTGCATGAGAGCTGCGGGAATTTATTTGCATAAAAACTGTGAAAAACTCGTCTGCATGAGAGTTACGGGTGGTCATGATGATTTTGTTTCGATAATGGTGAGGTGAAAACCATTCGCTGAGTTTTTAATTTTTGTTTTCACGAGGTAGGCTCAAGGGCTGTTTCATCGTCAGTTTTGTTTTTGTTGGATGAAAGTCATTTGTTTGAGACAAGTTTATGGAATGATGCTGTAGCGAGGTGAAAATCGTTCACTGTAGCGAGTTTAGTTGTAAAGCTGCATTGTAGCGAGGTGAAAACCATTTGCTATAAAGTTGCGTTGTAGCGAGGTAAAAATCATTCGCTGTAGCGAGTTTGATTGTAAGGTTGCATTGTAGCGAGGTAAAAATCGTTCACTGTAAAGTTGTCCTATAGCAAGGTAAAAACCATTCGCTATAGCGAGTTTGATTGTAAAGTTGCATTGCAGCGAGGTGAAAATCATTCACTGTAAAGTTACGCTATAACGAGGTAAAAACCATTCGCTGTAGCGAGTTTGATTGTAAAGTTGCGTTGTAGCGAGGTAAAAATCATTCGCTGTAAAGTTGTGCTGTAGCGAGGTAAAAATCATTTGCTATAGCGAGTTTGATTGTAAAGGTACCTTGTAGCGAGGTGAAAATCATTCGTTGTAAAGTTACGCTATAGCGAGGTAAAAATCATTCACTGTAGCGAGTTTGATTGTAAAGTGAAGACTTTTGTCTACATAACGCTATTGGCCAATCGACAATTTTCATTAATTCAATGTGTAGCAGTTGGTGCAGCCAAGTATCTTTGAGGAGTTACAAGATTTAGAATATGTTCCTAACGGAGGGCTCAGGCTCCTGGGTGATAACTCGCTGAGCTTGTCGAGCACGCTGCCCGGGTGGCCCTACCATGTAATCCTATAACTGACCCCTTCTAATGAGGCCTTCAATAGCATTCTTCAGAGCATGGCACTCTGAGGTGGTGTGTCCAACCTCGTGGTGATAAACGCAAAATCTGCTCCAATCCCAGGCCTTGACAGGTATCCTTATTGGTCTGGGTGTTCCAAAATCCTCGTTATGCCTCTCTGCGGCGAAGATTTTGTCTTGTGTGTCTGACAGGATGCTATAGCTCTCGAAGTGATCTTTGGGTCGCTGAGGTTTTGCCTTCTTTGCGAGATGAGGAGCGGGGTTGTCGTAACTCTCGCTACCTCTCTTTTTACTCGCGGTGGGGCCGTTATGACCCACTTTATGCTTAGGTTCCTCCGTTCCGAAGGTTTCTTCCCATCTTATTTGCTTGGCCTCCCGATTATAAAATTTGGCAAGATCTCGAGTGGAGGACTTGTAGAGGCTCCTATACAACTTACCGTCTTTGCGAAGTCCCACTGAGATGGCAGTTAGAACACTTTCTTTTGAAGGATTTTCCACGAAATTAGCCTCATGCCTGAACCGGGCCAGATAGTCTTTAAGCGACTCATCCCTGCACTAGAAAATCATTACACGGTGGCAAAGGGGTGTGAGTTGTTTCTTTAGCACCCGATATTGGTCGACAAACTTCCTTTGTCACTCTTCCCAGCCGCTGATGCTGTGTAGGGGGAGGCATCTGAACCAGGCACGAGGTATCGCCCCCAGCGTGGCAGGGAAGACACAACACTTTACCATGGGGTCGATCGTCTAGAGTTCCATTTGAGTATTGAATGCATCTAGGTGATCGCTAGGGTCACTATTCCCATCATACAGTGGGATGGCGGGCACTTTAAGTTTCTGTGAGAGAGATTGCTTCTCGATTTCTACAGAAAATGGTGAGGTCTCCTCATGACGAGACTGATTGTTTTGATGTTGAGGGCGCTTCTCTAGCTGTTTTAGCCTTTGAAGAACTTCTTCCATCACCGGCTGTTGCCCTTCATGATGGGGAGTAGAGCTTTCCGCTCACTGCGAGCCCCCCAGTCGCTGGCTGTCGGGGTCGTCGCGGACTTCTCTCAGAGCTTCCTCATAAAGCTGTTGGAGTTGAGCTATGACTTCTTCTTACCTCTGGGCATTTCGTGCTTGCGCTTGAGCAAGCCCCTTGATGGTCTCAACCAGTTCTTTGACTGTGTTTTCAAGTGCCGATCAGGATCGATCGGACGTTTGCACCTCTCAAGTTTCAGGCACAATGTCGTGCTGAGAAGTCAGAGCTGTGAAACTCCGAGTTGTTCTTCCTCTGGCCATGATTAGGCCGCAGTAGGGACTTCAAAAAGCAGATGGATCTCCACAGACGGCACCAAAAATGTTGACGGTGAAATTCGATCAATGTGGAGGACTCGAACTTCAGCCAATGGGAAAAGTTCAGGGACCCAATACTGCTTTTGAAGTGCTGAAGAGATGGGACCAAGAGAAAAGAGATGAAATGGAGGAGCAGCACGTTTAACGTGATTCGGCCAAATCCAGACGGAATCGGACCCTACGTCCACCGCAGAGATTTTATTAATATGAAATGTTTTGCAGAGTTTCTAATTACAAGATTATCCCTCCCCCTCTTACTAACAATGTAAGCCTATTTATAGAGAAAGGAGGGGTTACATGCATTAATTGTTGGCTATAGTTATGTTACATCAAATAATAAATGGGAAAAGATAGTAAAAGGGGCTACAATCTGGCTGTTACAGAAAGTAAGTTGCTGAATGGTCTCCTTAGGCCAGCGGCAGAATTGTGTTTGCTTCCTGGTGTCCCAGATAGGAACTTCGGATTCTAGAAACATCGTGGGCTCTGTAGTTATGAGCTGGGTGTTATTGTAGCAAGAAAACGATCTCGAGCAGAATGGTCGTTTACCCATAGATTCGATCTTGTGACTTTGTTGCTAGTCTATCCCTCATGGGGGAGGTTGTCTCATAGGGTGCGTCTGGACCTCCTCGTGGTGTCGTTGGGATGCAACGAGCGAGGTGGGGTTAGCATTCGGGATTACTTTGCCGCTATTGCTTACAGGAGCATGGTCCTCATTGCACTCGAGGGCTCGTCCTTGCGAGGCTAGTTTTCATATACAACACTGTGAATAACCATTGGTTTTGGATCCAAAGGAATCTATCAGGGAATCAGAACAGATCTCTAAATCCAACTAAGTAACAACAGTTCAGATCGCCCGCTTATTGCTCCTACAGAACATATCATATAAACACAGGTGTACTTGAGGGTTGCCCAAGAATTACTAATGGATCCTTAGATAATTTAGTTATAATATATTATATATATGTTATGCAGGAAAATAATTTAAACACCTGAATCTCAAGGAAACTCCTATTGGTGACCATGGTATTGTTAGTTTTTTCTTTTGTACTATATATTTGTATCACATACTTATTTTCAACTGTCATTTTCCATTACCACCCCTTGGGCTTTTATCATTACTGTCATTTAGGATATACTGTATTACCCAGCCATACAGGCCGTTTTCAAATATTACCAGGTTACCAATAGTTTTCCATAGACTCCAGGGTTACACATTGTCTAAATTATGAATTTTTCTTAATTTAACAGTAAAGAGTACATAT
>JANHAO010026744.1:0-11009 GCA_026873985.1 Saraca asoca | reverse complement strand
TAATGTGAAGCATTTATCCTTCATCTTGACTATAAATAACTCATTCCCAATAGGATCATGTATCACACATGATTTGTCCTTAAACTAAAGAGAATATTGCTTCTTCAGTAGTTGACTAACACTCAGAAGATTTCTATTAATATTAGGCACAAACAATACATCATATATTAGTTTAATGTCTGAAGGAGTCTTGATTGACATAGCTCCTTTTCCTTTAGCTTCAATATAATCTTCATTACCAATCTTGACCTTTGAAGTGCATGTTTTGTCTAGCTTTTCAAACATACTCTCACTAAAGGTCATATGGTGAGTGCAGTTGCTATCAATAAGCCATGCTTTTGATGATGCAATTGTTGCATAGCATGTTACAACAAATAGGTGCTCTTCTTGTTGATTTTCAACAAGTTGTGCTCTCTACCCTTCTTACTATTGGATTTTATTCTTGTTGACATTTTCCATATGTCCATATTAATTATAGGACTTGCATTTTATATCATATCTGAACTAGCAAATTGTCTCAAGACAAGAAATTTTTTTTGCAATGAAAGCCTGGTGGATACTTTTCTCTTTCTTTTTTTTTTTCATCCATCCATGGAACTTTCTCCTTCTTTCTTGAATTTCCTATCTCCTTTCTACCTTCTTCCTTTATTGATTGAGTGAGTTTTTTGTTTTACTTGAAACGCTCCTTCAGTTGCATCTCCTTGTCTAAGTGCTCTTCTTTGCTCCTTTACTTATAGAGCATTGATCAACTCTACAAATGTGATTTGAGAAAGATCTTTGGAATCTTCAAGTGAGAAAATCTTTGATTCGAATAGGGAGGCTTACAAGAACTTTCTCTACAACTACTTTATTAGAAAGCTTTTTTCCAAGCATTCTGATTTTGTTGACAATGCATATAAGCCTATTAGCATATTCTTTGATGCTTTCAGACTCTTTCATCTTTTGTATCTCGAATTCTCTTTTGAGATTCAAGACTTGCATTCAGAGTGATTGGATATTACCTTGAAACTCCTCCTTGAGTATGTCCCAAATCTCTTTTGCTGATTAACAAGTCATAATTCTTATGAAAATTCCTTCTAATACTAAAGAATGAAGGCAAGTTTTTTCCTTCAACTTCTTCACCTTCTCCTCACTATGGTTCTTGATTTGAGTTATAAAAGGATTTTCAAGTAATGCAGGTGGATCTCTGTCATGTTCCACTACATCTCACAAATCAAAAGCCTACATATAGGACTTCATTTTTACAGCCCATATATGGTAATTTTCCCCTAAGAAGATAGGAGATGATAAGAGGGAGAACCTGTTAGAAGCCATGGATGTGTTTGTGGTTTAGAGTTTCTAGTTTCAAGAGAAAGGAGGGCACTGAAATTCTGCTAAGAATTTGATGGTTTCAAGGTTTTATGGTATGGAAAATTTCTGGTTTGGAAGGAGACTACACAAGGGTTTTTGAGAAGCAAAGTTTTCTCTCTTGCCCTCTAAGATCATAGATAGGCTCTAATATCAAATGTATATAAGAAAAGAAGCAAAGATACATGTTTCTGGTATGAAGGAAGTGATATGTTTTCATTTAGTCATATATTTATAGCAATACAAAAATTGTATGACAATTGTAGAATCAAAGATTATAGCTATAAAAATATAGTTGTAAATTAACTAATTTGGTCTGTAGTAATTACCGAATTGAATTTGACAACTGATCCTAACTCAGAAAGCAAACTTGAACTAATAACTAATCTTTGTAGGACATTATAGTTAACAGTTAAATAATCACTAGGTGTCAAAACTCCACCAGTCGCTACTGGGCTACAGGATACACCCACAAAATGAGACATACACCACCCCACCACATACCCTACTGGATAGACAACATAACCTACCACTACTACACTCTCTTATACAGCCCATGGTAAACAGCTTGTACAGCGGTAGACGCCCAGCTTAGTTCACGGCCTTCCACAACATCATCAACAACACAAAAACGATTAGAATAGAAAAATGCCAAGGCCCCCACGTATAACCTTTCCTGTTCCTCAAACCCACTGCCTCTGCGAGAGCCAACCCACGGTGCAGCTTTTTATCTCGCTCAGTGACCACTGGATCGTGCCATGCAAAGTAATTGCAGCCGTTCATCCCGTCGGGACACCCCGGAAACTGGCAACTAGGTTGCAAGCTGTCCAAGACATTTTCAGCACAAGCTTTGCCGGAGTGGCAAAGGGTGCAATGCCGTTTCTAGTATTTGAGTTTTCTTCATCGTCTATTCCATCACCCATTGACATCGTTGGAGTTTTCAGTTATCGTTGACAAGTTGCGGTGGAACTTCAATGGTCAATTGCCCGGATTAGCGAGTGGCTGTGAGGGGAAACTAGCAGTACGTGACACTGGCATTTGTAGGCAGAGCGGACCTGCTATGTTTGATGGGCCAACCATTGTGGGATTGGCTGACCGTTGGGGAGGAGGCAGCTCTGATTAACCACGGTTTCGTGCTCTCACGCCATAAAGCCCAAGTGGATCCTCCTTCTAAACGTGAGTGGGACAATCATTTTTACCACTTTGGACATTATCAACCCCATAAGTAACTCCTTACCATCCCCTAAATTAAACCATTGGTAAATTCCCAACTCATTAATTCACTCAATTAAGTATGAAAATAACCCTCATTTATTATTTGACAAACATAGGCAGCTATGATTTGAGGGCTTCAATTAGCAAATTCCTAACTGACTAAATCGCAATCTGATTACACATGATTTCATAAATTGAACAAAGAAATTTGCAAATTATTGCTTCACAGAGTGATTGGTTATTTTTTGGGGATTGCACTGATCAAATTACTTAATAATTATTAAATCGCAGCCTTGGTAATTATGGTTTGGAAAATTAAATAAGTAAATTCCTAAATTATTAAATCGCAACAACCTAATTAGTGTATGATTTGGGGATTTAAATAGATAAATTCATAAATTATTGAACCGCATCATGATTAGCTATGATTTGGAGATTTGAATAAATAAATTCCTAAATTATAAAATTGCATCCTGGTTAGGTTTGATTTGGGCATTTAAATAACTGAAATCCTAATCTATTAAATCGCAACCTAATTAGCTATGATTTGGGGGAATTAAATAGAGAAATCCCCAAAATATTTAACTGCATCATGATTAGTTATGGTTTGGGGATTTGAATATATAATTCATATATTATTAGTTCACGCACTGTTTAGTGACTATCTGGAATTTTAATTACCTATGAGCTGAATAGTTATTAGTAGAGGATTAAACAAATAAATTCTTAAATTATTCCGTTGGAACTTGATTAAATATGATTTGAGAAATTAAATTCCTAAACTATTCTTTGCGTCTGATTAAATACGGTTTGGGAGATTGAATTGAACAAATTCCTAAATTATTCCCTTGCAACTTGATTAAATACGGTTTGAGAAATTAAATTGGAGAAATTCCAAAATTATTTCATCACAGCCTGATTAAACATGATTTGTGAAATTACATAAATAAATCCCTAATTTATTACTTCACGTAGTCATTTCCTAACAAACCGAAGGCTATGTTGTATTATTAAACATTTGTTGCGAGGATTACTCCTCCGAAGACCATCACATGCTGATCAACCCTAAGTTATCGGGGCCTGCAATCCAGGCAATAACCGCACACCAATTCTCACAAAATGGACATCGTACGAGGTTGGCAGTTTAATCTCCAAATTCATTCTTGGGTTGTTGTGATTGATTGGCAGTTTGCTGGTTGGATAGAAAAAGAGTTTGGGAGATTTAAGCATAACATGATGGGCCTCACTTCTGCTGAGCCCATCAGTCAATGCCATTAATCAAAACTACACTATAATGACAAACACTTGGGTCACAATAACAGCTGGGCCGACCACACATACTAGGTCTAACCCCATTCCCGTTGACATCGGCCACTCTTCACACCGCAGACAAAAATACCATCTACAGTACAACACCAGATTACAGCTCCGTTCATGACCTGGGAGTCTCTTCAACATGGCTGCAGAACAACTACAAGGACAAACACAACAAACGGACAACGAAGACATAACAAAGGATTATCATGATGTGTCCATTGCAACAAAATCCTGACAGACACCCAAAATCCTAATATTCATGCTAGTAGTCTGATTGATGACAAACACGCAAAATCCATCCAAAATGGGCAAACCATTGTCCGTTCGCAGAGGAGATGATTGCATCCTTCTTTGTATTGTAGTCATTGAGGACTGAAACTCTCCAATAGCTTGGACCGACGAAACATTGGTGAACTAAAGAGTGATTTGTAAGCATAACAAAGTCAGTCGTACATAATGGAAGTGATTTGCTAAGCACAATCTAATGATCAAGTCAATATTTTTACAGAGTTTCAATAATGTAGTGAAAATGATTTGAAGAAGAAATATCTTTTAGTATATAAAAGTGTCGAATATACCAAATAATGCGCTCTTAGATGAATGAAGTACACGTCAGCTAGATTCCCATTAAACTGTTGTTGTAATCACATTATTCACATATACCTAAGTTATGCCCTTTGTTATGCATTGGTTAGATGGTTACTTTGCTGAGCTTCCTTAGTCAAGTCCTATGAGCGAGCCGATTGACCATCAATCGATCTGGGTTCGAGGCCATTTGTTGCAACTGCTTCTTTAATTGGTCTTGGCCGATTGATCTATGTCAATTATCCAAAGACTACAAACTATTTTAGACTGTGTCATTTGCTCCCTTCCCTTTGGCTGGAGAGACGGTGGGCTTACCTAGAGACCTTTTATTCTCCTAGGTCAACTATGACCTGCCTTTTACTAGCTATAATGGTTTGTCTTCTTAAGACTTGTAAAAATTATATCAGTGGCGTGGATCGCCATTTAGGCCTTTTAACTTGCTCGAGCCCAAACATTAGATCCCTTCAATCCTTCTATAAAAACTAGCCCAGGCCTTCAAATGCAATCTCTGCATCCTTGCCTTCCAACCTAGACTTGTTGCTTTTAACCCATGCTTGCTGTTTTCCGTTACACTCCAATGATCTTCCTTAACTACTCACTGTTCCACTACGATTTTTGTAGGTACTCTCTTCTACCTCTGCTCTAGTTGTTTTTAGCTTTCTATTTTTCCTTTCTTTTTCAAAATGTGTCAAGTATGGCGACTCTCTTCCTCTTTCATTTTTCCTTAATGGTTGCATCTCGTGATTCTACCTCTTTTGGGCTGTGCAAGAGAGACCAATGCCCTAGTCTAGATTCTTTTTGCCTTTTTTTTTCTTTCTTCTTTTTTTCTTCATTGAATCATCCTAACTCCACCCGACCACTCTTGTTCGGCCATTCTTCCCTTTGCTTCTCTTGTTCTAACCGTACTTTGTTTTCTTTAAAGGTGGTCCTTGACTTTGTACTTTTCTACTTCATGTCTAGTAGACTAAGTGACCTTATTAACTCATTATCAGATTTTGACTCCTCATTAGATCTTGGGGAATACTTTGAATGCATCATTTACCGCTTTGATCTTCCTCTTCATATGATTATGATCGACCGATCTCATGATGAACATGGGAATGCATGGGTCCATCTCATTGACTTCATGCTGGATAGCCTACGAGATATCCATTGGAACATGAAATTGACAGCTGCCTCTAATGAATAGTGGGATCTGATGTGATAAAAAAGTTAGAGAAAGTTCATATTCATGATGAATCGATCAAGGGAATCATCTTCGAACCCGCTAAGGAGGACGAGTGGGCGTAAATTTATATGCCTCATCCTTTGTGATGTTTTATGGGGATGTGGTCAACTACCTTCATGTTTGCCCCTTACTTTAAATAAGTGTCCTTCAGGCCATAAATATCTGCTCTTCTCAGCTGACTTATAGGGCTTTCCTTCTTTGCTTTGAAGTATTAAGCATCTACTTTCATCTTACCTTGACCGTGGGGTCTTTTCTTTTTTTCTTCACTTACTCATAGAAAGCTGGGGGCTAGGTGCATTTTATTCAGCACCTTAACTAGGTTATCATATAGACCATGCTTACTAGCATTTATACCTAGAAGCATTCCTTTTTCAAAGTTTGGATGGCTGAGGGATTTCATCCATTTTTTCTATAGGATAGAGGCCACTTTGTTTGGCCAAGTGGACTAAACCTATAAAGCAGCCTCGAAGCCACCCTTTTAAAGATTTCTCAAATGATGATCAAGACCTCATGGTTTAACTGCTGGCATTAAGGCCATTTGATGCCCAATTCGTCCTTCGCACATGCTTAATTTCATAATTTGACTTTGCCTATGTACTATATTTTTACTGATTTCTACACTCAAATTACGGGCTGAAAAAGACATGATTAAGATAATGTGCAAAGATGGACCCAAAGCATTTAGCTAAGATTCATGCCCAAACCCTAGCTAAAGAAAAATTGATTGTGCCACTTACTGCCTAGCTCAAATTAGCTCTGCCAGTAGAGAAAAATGTTAGCGATTGTCCTTCCTCTGATTGACCCATGCTTACTTCCAGCCACTCCAAGGCACTAGCCACAAGGAAGTGAAATGCTACTTCTATAGATTCGTCTAAAGGCAAAGAAAGTAGCTCTTTTGACATCCCTGCTCCTGCTGCAAAGAAAATCAAAGTGGGTGCCTGGAAAGAACTACTGTCGATCAAAGCCCCAAAGGGGAGTAACTATCTTTTGATACCATAGACAACCTATGCTAAAATATGCGAATTTTCTTACACAACCAGTTGCTTTTTCCTGCTAGCCAAGATCACACAGAAGAGTACATATTAGATCATGGTCCCTACACCTTCTGAAGTCTTTGGCGGCCCATATCATTCACTCGACCACTTCCATCTTCACCACCATATTATCCTTCACTAAGACTGAGAAGGAATCAATGAACACTAATCCCAATGTGGTGGAAAGCTTGAAGAAGAAGGTGGTTGATCAAGACAAGAGTATTTCCCATTTAACTAATCGTATTGCTGAACTTGTGAAGGAATGGGATGTTTTGTCCCAGAAAAGCAAGGATCTAGCAAAGCAGCTATCCTTAAAGGCATAGGAGCTAGAGGCTGAGCAAAAAGAATGGAAAGTGAGTGAGGTAAGACTCAAGGTTACTATCATTGAGGTTGAACACCTTAGCTATCTTATGTTTTGAGGTGCGTTTGTAAAGGAAATTTGGCATATCCAATATTTCAATCCCGACACACCATTTAACCTTTCCAAGACTAATAGAGATAAGCCTCTAGAGCAAATCCTTGTATAGTTGCCCAATGAGTAGGCTACCTAGCTTTCTTTGTTGTTGTTGTTGTTGTCATTTTTCGCTTTTTTGTTGTAGTAGCATTTTTTTATTTTTTTATATGAAACAAATCGATTGGCCAAAAAAATGAAATAAGCTTATGAATTATTGAAATGGACTTATAAATCTTTACTTATACACATATAGTATTTCCATATTTGCCTTTCATATTAATTTGTCTTTGTATGTGTGCCTCAAATGGGTTATCTTTTCTTTACTTTGTCAGAAGACTTGTAATATTGGCATTGTTGGGTTTCTCATTCAAATGAGCCTCTAATGGGCCTTTTGTCTAGTTATTTTTCTTTGTCAATTTCTCATGCCTCCTAGAGGTTTTACATTTGCTTCTTACTTTTCTTTTCTCACTGGCCTTTTGATCACCTAAGTCTCTAATGGATCTCTTGCTTAGCTTTGTTTAATATACATTGTATTGATGTTGAGGGGATTGTTCAGCCTTTTACAATCTTCTAGAGGTTCGTTTAGTTTTTTACTAGTATTGAGGAATTTGCTATGCCTTTAATGATGATGACTTGGTGGATGTGATGACTAGCTTACCTAGGGACCTTTCATTCCTTAAAAGCCTTGAGACTATCCAGGGACCTTACTTTCTCGAGAAACTGAGATTACTCTAAGGCTTCTCCTTCTTGAGGAGTTTTGCGGCCATCTCATCTGTTCATCCCAATTCTCCTTAGTCATTAGATTTTTTTCCAATCCTCTATAAAAGGCAATTTAGGTCTCTTGATAGTGACCTCTGTATTTCATTTTTGTAAGCCTCCAACTCTGTTGTTGTTTGTTGTCACCTTCTCTAGCATTCTTTGATTTTTTTGGTTACATCATTACTTTTCTTACAAGCAAGCTTTTGCATTGTTTCTACTTTTGTAACTTCTTTTTTTCCTCTTGCTTCCTTCATAATGTGCCAGCAACAATGTTTCCCTTAAGCAACTGTATCTCTCATGACTATCTATCCTTTTTTTACATCATATTGGGGAGGCCAGTCTTTTTGCTTTAGTTTTGCTTGTTTATTATGCCTTATTAGCTTTTCACTTGCTCTTTGCTTATTTTTAGGTTGCTAGTTGAGTATGTTGTTCAAAGTAAGACTCCAAGCAATCAAAGAAACACTTGACCAAGCCACAACTAAGCAAAAATCTATTACTTCATTGACCGCTTAGATTGGCTTAATGTTGAAAGCAATTGTTGTAGGTGACTCCCTTTCACCTAACCAAACAAAGCCTTTTTTCTGGTTGCCCAAGGGCTTTACCTTCACATACACCAAAGGCTCTCACTGAGGGCTCTTTTAAGGGCAAAGGAAGTAATTATGATGACATAGATGCAGAATATTAAGCCTTTCAATGTGTCTTTTATAAGGCCAATGGGAACAAGCCTTCAGAGCAGATTATGGAGAGCTAAAGGAAAATTAGGCCTTGTTAGACCTAATCATTACTGTTGCACTTTGCTTCTATTTCCTATTTTTTACACATGTATAGGCTAGGCTAATTAACCATATGAATGGATTTATGAACAACCTTTTGAACTTTTCCTTTGTGTATGCCTCTAATGGGCTTTTACAATTGCTTTTCTTTATTTGACTTTTCAATCATTTAGGTTTTCACTAGTCTTTTTATCTTGCATGTGCTTGAACATCATGTTTTGAGAACTTTTTGGTCTTTATTATTGTCAAGGGATTTGTTAGGGCTTTATTGGTGTCGAAGGGTCTGTTTGAGCTTTTATTAATGCCGAGGGATCTACTTAAGCTTTTTATTCATACTAAAGGGACTGCTCAAATTTGTCTTGTACTAGTGCCAAGGGATTTACTCAATTTTGTTTTTAGTGTTGAGGGATTTGCTCGATCTTTTATTAGTGTCGAGGGATCTGCTCAGTCTTGTATTAGTGCCGAGGAATCTACTCAATCTTCTATTAGTGCTGAGGGATCTACTCGATCTTTTAAACATATATATGATGTAATCTTTCACTTTTATTTCATTATTCTAAATACATGGTCTATTGCTCTTAGTGATCAAATCTGTACATGATATAGCTTTAAGTGTGTTGCATTCCATATTCTGGGAAGGATCTTTCCTTGCATGGTCTCCAATGGTAGGGACCATTTGACAGGCTTTCTCATACTTTAAATGGTCCTTTCAATGCTGCCACTAATTTTCCTTTAGTCACAACCTTGCCTAGCCCATCTATTCATTGGAGAACTAGGTCTCCCTTGATGAATGCTTTTCTCTTCATTTTCCTATTTGTGATTATGGCAACTTTCGCCTTGTAGTGCTCATTTCAAAGCTAAGCCATTTCTTTTGTCTTTATCAACATGTCTAGTTCTTCCTTTCTTTTCTCTTTATTCCTTTATTGCTCATATTGTTCTCTTCGATTGGAGCATTGTCTGAGCTCAATTGGGAACATGGCTTCACTCCTCGTATGTGAGCATAAAAGGCATCTCATTGGTGGTGGGATGCACAGTGGTTTTGTATGACTATAGGATGCTTGATGATTCTTCAGCTTATTTCCCTTTTGCCTTGTCCAGCTTTTTAAGCAATTCTTCTAGGATAATCTATTTGCTGATTTAGCTTGCCCATTTCATTGGGGATGGTCAATAGATGTGAATTTTTGCTTTATTCCTAACTTTCATTTTGAGATATATGAGATTTATGTTTTCATAAAAGATGTACGTATGCAAATATACCTTAGGCAGAAGCCTTGAAAGTCACTGTCAGCAAATTATTTTCCATTATTGGATATAAATGTTACAAGAAAGCCATACCTGAAAGGGGTTGTTAGTAATTTTTTTATGCCAAAGCTTATATTTCAGAAATTCTACCTATAAACAATGTTTTTCCAAATTAACTTTTGTACATTATTTAAGGATATGGTCAAGAGGGATTCTACCTCTATCTAGTTGGTGAAGTAATCAATTAGTACCACCATATACTTTAACTAACTGGGAGCAACTGGGAATGGCCCAAACAGGTAGATGCCTTATTGTTCAAATGGCCAGGATGAGAAAATGGGCATCTACTCTACCACTGGTTGCCTTTGAACCTTTTCGGACTTTTGGCATTTTTCACACCTTTATACAAGCTTTAAGGCTATTTTCTTGATCTTAGGCTAAAAGACATCGACTAAACGGCTTTTAGCGTAATTGCTACTCTTGCCATATGAGACCTACAAATGCCTTCATAAATTTCCCTCAGAACATAATTGGCTTCGCTTGGCTGAAGGCATCTTAATGATAAGAAGGAAAAATTATCCTCTTCTACAAAGAAATGCATTGCCCTTCACTCAACCTTTCTAGCTTTTTTTTTTTATCTTCTGGCAGCCGCCCTTCCTCTAGGAACACCATGATCAAGGTTAGCCAAGTTTCCTCTTGTTTTATACATATTATCTCATCCATACAAAGGGATAACAATGTCTACTGAATTACAGTCCTATTGTTTACCACTGCCTTGGCATTGGTTAATTTGGCTAATGCATCCATGCATTCATCTTCTTCCCTTAGAATCCTTGCTAATTAAAAATTAAATCCCTTTAGTAAGCTTTTAGCTATGCCAACATACCTTATTAATGTTGGTTCTTTCACTTTGCAGTCTCTTCTAACCTGGGTGATTACTAGCTAAGAATTGTTTTTAAGCTTCAATGACCGTGTTGGGTTTCCTTGGCTTAGGGGCAGCCATGGGGCTGAGAAATTTCAAAAATTTTACTCCCCTTTAGCTAAGGAAACTTCCC
>JANHAO010026743.1:0-11016 GCA_026873985.1 Saraca asoca | reverse complement strand
TGGATAGTTGAGTTGTAAGGATTCTGGTACTTAAAATAACTTCCCTGTGGGATCGACCCGTATTCCCCGGTACTAGCTACAACTATGTCTTGCGCTTGCGGTTATATTTAAAATGTGCAACAAGTTTGTGCACATCAGTGCTCACTGAGGTGCGGAGGTACTAATAAACGCTCATTCTACCAGTACAACTGTGTGCTCGCTAAAATACGGAGGCACTAATAAACGGTCACTACGCCAGCATAGCTACGTGCTTGCTAAGATATGGAGGCACTAATAAATGCTCACTATGCCAGTGTAGCTTTGTGCTCACTAAGGTATGGAGACACTAATAAATGCTCACTATGCTAGCATAGCAGTGTGCTCACTAAGGTGCAAAGGCACTAATAAATGCTTACTATGCCAGTGCAACTACGTGCTTGTTGAGGTGCAGAGGCATTAATAAATGCTCACTTTGCCAGTGCAGCTGCATGCTCATTGAGGTGTAGAGGCATTCTTAAACACTCAACACTAGCATGGCTATGTGCTTGCTAAAGTGTAAAGAATTGACGACCTAATTATTTGCCTAAGGCAATAAGATCGCTCTAGTTTGCATCTCACAAGCAATTGATTGTTCACAACTCTTATGCGATTTTTTGATTACGCACAATCTTCTTATAGATTCAACAATGCTTATGTGTGAGATGTTTTGTTTATGATTATTGTGTTTGAGAAAGTTTGGCCAATTGGCTATCTGAAGGTTTCGTCACAAGCTATAAAATTTTGCACTATTACGGATACAGAAAACTAAAAGACAACACATTAGGATCGCCAAGAAGATTTTATTCATTAAAAAGCCTCAACAAGGTAAAATTACATCAGGATGAGAAAATACAAGCCAAAATGAGCTACAACTAGTCCCTTTTAGAAGGAAGATTGCTGCATGAGAAGAAAGCTCCCGCACATCAGAAGGCTAACTATCAACGGGATGCACCCTAGCTGATTAGAACTCGCAAACCTACCCTAGCCCCAAACTTTTCTTCCAGAGCCTTCCTTGATGACAAGTTCTTCCTCAACTTAACCCTCACTAATGGAGAGGCAACAAGCTTTACTACTCCTTATTTCTTCGGTCGGAGTTCTTTTCTGATTCACGAAGATAGCAACTCAAGAAACAAGAGAAGCCTGGCCGATCGGATGCAAAAACCTCACAACATAGTTGAGAAGATGTAATTTGAGATCCATATGAGATCCCCCCCCGGTGTTATTAGAGGAGCCAAATCTTCTGAGTTCCTTATGCAATAGGCCATACACACCCTAGCGGAGAGCTAGAACATCGAAAGTACTAAAGGTTTGTTTGAAATCTTCATGCTTTGTTTAGTAAAGAAGCAGAAGGGATTCCTTCTCCCTTAAATAGAGCTGAGTCTAACCTCACTGAAGGGTCCAGATTAATCTCCCTAACCACCATCTTTTATTACCTCAGAAAAGATTAAGGCTAAGTCACCAATAATCATCAAACACGTGCCATAGGAAGCACGACCTAGAACAGATAAAATGATAGTCTCAGAGAAGACTTTAACTAAATGGCTACCAATGAGTCTCAACTCCCAACCTAGAAGTGAACTGAGAGTTAGGGGGCTTATGTTATATGTGAAATTTGGATAATCCTTGATGAACTAACAAATAGCTCGAGCCCGGTAAGGACCCAGCTTGTAGAATACTCAGAATGCTATGCCTCTAGCTCACATCGTAGAGCGACCTCCTCAGCTCAAGCTCATCCCCAAAAGAGTGAGCTTGACCTCATCATCCCAAAGATAGGCGTTTCCTAGACTGAAGGATCTAGCCAGTGAGGCACGGTTAGCAACCTGAGAGCTCACTGAATAGAAGACCAACACATATATTGCCCAACAGACATGCAGTATAGGAGACAATCTATAACAGTCGAACTCATAGGATTTAGTCTGTCTATCATGTCTTGTACATTAAATGCCTAATGTAATAGATTTACTGCATGTAAAATTACAATTGTAATCTCCTCTCTTCTACAAATACAAGAAGGAGATGAATGTTAAAAGAGAGGATGTTTGTATGTTGAAACTCTATCAAAATATTCTCAGAACAATACATCACCGTAGTCGTAGGGTCCAGTTCTATCCAGATTTGATCGAACCACATTAAAAGCTATGTGTTTCCCGCTGCTCTTCCCTTCTTCTTTGCTTTCTTTGCTCACTTATTATCTCAAGACCAGGCTTTAGTTTGAGATCTTGAATGAATCCTTTATTGGTTGGAGTTTGGCATCGGACCAGATTCCATCGTTAACAGTTTGCATACTAAATTCAATTTGAGTTTAATACAAAACAAAAAAGTAAAAGGTCCAATGATCTTCAAGGGCAAGATCATAAATCAATTTTTAGGACTAACATTATGAAGGCCCATAAGTTTGGCAGTTAAAAGAAAGATCCTCCTTTGAGAAGAAATGGTAACATTAGAGAGTAAAGCAACTTTTCCACTCCCACATCTTCAAATGCAAAAAGTCAAGGCATATCAAACTAGACAATCCTATTTATCTTAAGAGGCCTTTGGAGAATGAAAGGAAGAAGAACAAGTAACTAATTAAAAGAGCTTATCTTGCCACATGGGAAGATGAAGATTATTTAGCTAGTGAAGATGAAAAGTATGAAGAAGCTTTACTTTGCCTCATGGCTATGGGAAAAGATGATATAGAAGTATATGACAACAACTCTATTCAATCTAATGATGATGCTGATGAATTGTACAATGAGTTGTATGATTATTTGCTTAAGGCCAAGAAAAATATTAGTCTTTCTAAAAAAATCACCACTTCTTTGGAAGTTAGCATTGAGAATTCACAAAAAGAAAATGATGATTTGAAGAAATAAAATGAAAACTTAAGCTATAATCCCAAGTATGTGTTATTTGTGATACTCTCAAAATCAAAATTGATGATTTGAACAAAACTTTAGAAAAGTTCATAAAAGGCAAGAAAAATACTTGATTCACTTCTTGGAAGCCAAAGGTGTGGTTTTAATAGGAAAGTCTTGGTTATGTACCAAGTATGCCAAAATTATTTTATAAAAACCTCTTTGTTAGAAAAACCAAGGGAAACCAACCACACATAACATGTCACTATTGTGGACAAAGAGACTATAGCATTTATTCTTATGCCTCCAAGGGGAACATTTATGTTCCAAGGGTTGGTGAAAAGTTATTTTGGGTTCATAAAGCTTCCACTTCTAATGCTACTAATCTTGGTGGACCCAAGACTACTTAGGTGCCAGTTTAAAAGAATGATTTTTCTTGCATAGGTGTGTGGGAGATCTTGGAGCAATATGTGGTTTATTAATAGTGGGTGCTCCCGACACATAACCGATGACAAGTCCAAGTTTTATTTGTTTACTCCTATTGATGGTGGATACATCACTTTTGAGGATAATGCCAAACGAAAGGTTATAGGTAAACGAAAAGTAGGTAAAAATCTCAATTATTGCATCGAAAATAGTTTGTTGGTTAAAGGCTCAACATAATTTGATTACTTTTAGTCAATTTTGTTACAAGAGGAACAAAGTCACTTTTGACTCCACTTGTCACATAGTTGAAAATATAAATGATAAGAAAATTACGCTAGTTGCCAAAAGTTTTAATAATATTTATATGATTGATATTGATAATAAGTCGATTAATGATTCAAGTGCTTGGTTAGCTTGAATGATGACTCATGGATTTGACATAAAAGACTTCGCATGATAGTATGGATTTAATTCAAAATTTGTCTAAACCTAACCTAGTTGCCGATTTGCCTAAGATTAAATTAGAGATAAGATTTGAGATGCATGTCAAAAGGATAAGCAATAAAATCTTTTTTAAAACTTAAAAACTATGTTTCTTTATCAAAGCCACTTCAATTACTTCACATGCATTTGATTAAGTGGTAATTATTACATGCTTATGATTGTTGATGACTATTCAAGATTCACATAGACATTATTTCTTGCATAAGAGAGTGATACTTTTCAAGCTTTCAGGACCCTTGCTAAGTCTATCCAAAATGGGAAAGGATCAATAATAGTAATTATTAAAACTGATCATAATGGAGAGTTTGATGATCATAATTTTACTTGCTACTGCATTGAAAATGAGATAGCACATAACTTTTCTACACCTAAAACCCTTAACAAAATGGAATTGTTGAGAGAAAGAATAGATGCTCAGAAGAAATGGCTAGGCCATACTTAATGATAGTATTCTTCCAAAGTTATTTTAAGAAGAGCAGTCAATACCACGTGTTATGTTATGAATCATGCCTTGATGAGACCAATTCTTAAGAAAATCCCTTAAAACTATATTTTAGAAGAAAGTCTAATGTGTCATATTTTCACATTTTTGGTTGTAAATGTTTTGTGCATAATAATGAAAAAGACAACCAAGGTAAATTTGATGTCAAATCTGATAAAACAATATTCATTGGATATTCTTCTATGAGTAAGGCTTTTCGAGTGTGTTGTATTTGATAGGTCTACTCTAAGTGTTCATGGAAATTATGATGATCATGAGCAAGTGGACTCTTAGCTTCCTTAAACAAAGTCAAATGAGTATCAAGAAATATTTGAGGAAGAGGGAGACAAAGGGGATAAAAAAAATAATAAAGCTTCTCCCTTAATCAATTTAGATTATGTGTTGCCTCAACACCCTCAAAAAACTTGAAAAATCATGGAAAGCCATCCAAAGAAGTAAATGATCAGTGACTCAACACAAAGGGTGACTAGTAATACTTTAAGGAACACTTGTGATCATTTGGCTTTCCTATCTCAATTTGAACCTAAATCTATTGATAAAGCTATAAATAATGAACATTGGATCTTGGTAATGCAAGAAGAATTAAATTAATTTAATAGAAACCAAGTTTGGGAACTTGTGCCAAGACCTAATGATCATACAATTGTAGGAACTAAATGAATTTTTAGGATTTTTAGGAATAAACTTAATGAGAAGGGCATTATAGTGAGAAACAAAGCCTGATTGGTTGCTAAAGCCTACAACTAAGAGGAAGGCATTAATTTCAATAAAAACTTATGTGCCAATAAAAAAATAGGGGCCATAAGAATGTTATTAGCATATATTTACATTAAAGGGATTTAAACTTTATCAAATGGATGTCGAAAAAGCTTTCTTGAATGGTTTGATCATGGAAGAGATTTATGTTAAGAAACCCTCTAGTTTTGAAAATCATCTCTTTCCAAATTATGTTTTTAAGCTTAAAAAGGCTCTTTATGGTCTCAAACAAACTCCTAAACTTGGTATAAGTGTCTAAGCAAATTTCTTTTGAAAATTTGTTTTTCAAGGAGCAAGGTTTACATCAAACTATTTATAAAGCATAAAGGCAATGACATTCTCTTAGTGCAAATATATGATGATGACATTATTTTTAGTGTTATTAATGAATCCTTATGCAAATAATTTACTAAGATTATGAAACGTGAATTTGAGATGTTGATGATGGGCAAGCTTAACTATTTCCTTGATCTTCAAATGATGTAATCAAAGGATGGAATTTTCATAAATCAAACCAAACACACAAGATAATTGCTAAAAAGATTTGACATGGAAAATACTAAGCCTTTGGAACTCTTATGAGTCATTCCTTAAAGCTTGATCTTGACAAAGGAGGTAAGAAAATTGATGTCACTATGTATAGAGACATGATAGGTAGTTTGTTTTATTTTGCTACAAATAGAACTAGTATAATGTTTAGTGTGTGAATATGTGCAAAGTTTTAATATCTAATTCTAAGGAATCACATTTGATTATTGTTAAAATAATCTTTAGATACCTTATAGGCACATCACACATGGGTTTGTGGTATCGTAAAGCAAGCTCTAGCTACTTGGCATGTTTTTCTGACATCATTTTTGCTAAAAATAGAATGAATCAGAATAGCACTAGTGGAATGTGTCAATTTCTTGGCCACTCCTTAGTATCATGGCAATGTAAAAAAGCAAAATAGTATGGCTTTATCCACTACTGAAATAGAATACATAGTCATTGGTAGTTGTTACACTTAAGTCCTTTGGATGAAACAACAATTATCGGATTATTATTTAAATTTTGAGAAAATTCCAATTAAGTGTGATAATACTAGTGTCATTAACCTTACCAAAAATCTTATTATGTACTCAAAAACCAATCATATAAAGATAAGACATCATCTCATAAGAGATCATGTTCAAAGGGGAGAAAATCAATTTGTTTTTATTAGAAGAGAATTGGGCATGTTGAATTCTTTGGAAAATGAGCTTACTTGATTTGATTCTCTTTATTTGTTATGGTTTCTAAGTAATTTCAATTAATTGTTTGAATTTGATTTCAATTTAATTTGATTTGTTTTCATCGTTTAAATCAATTCTAATATAGACATTCGAGAGTCCCTTGATTTTTTTTTCATATGTGCCTTGTTGATCTCAATTGATTGTTTATGTTGTTCAATCATTTCTAGAGGTTTAAGATCAATGTTTAAGGTTTGTTTTTGGAAAGGTGCTAAGAAATTGAAGTTTTCTTATTTCTAGTGGGTTATGATTTGAAATGAAATTTCTAATTCATTTTGTGATTCAAATCAATTGTTTTTGCATAGTTTTGGGTTGCTCGACTGGGTTCACAATTGGAATCATTTTGTCATCTCTAGCCTCATGATTTTGATCATGGTTTGAATCACTGATGAGAATGTTTAGTCATTTGTTTAGGATTAAGATCACGATTTGAATCACTCAGCCATTTCTAGCTTCATGATTTTGGTTGCAAGTAGGATTATAAATACCCTGCACACGTTTCTAGCTCTTTTTTTCAAAACTTCTCAAACCTTAGCCACCCTTTCTCAAACCCAATCACTTTCTCTCTCAATTTTCTTCCAGTTTCACCAATTAAACTCTAATATTTATTTACCAAATCACTTCCTAACCTATTTCCTTCAAATTTCACTGATTAAATCTTCAAATTTCTCCCTAATCTCAAAAACTCGAATTTTCCCAAATCACTTTCTCTCTTTTCATTATACCAAATCCATTTAAAATGAAAGACAATTTCACCACTAGTTCCAAATGAAGAAAAGTTGTCGATGATAAGCAAGCCTATCAAATGGATGTGACCATTGAGGAATAAAATCTTTTCCCAAATGAAGAATCTTATGAGAGGTATGCCAAATACAAAGAAAAACCTATTTCTTATTTAAGATGCTAGGATGCAAAATTCTTTAAAGAAAGTCATTTAGAATTATTTGGTTTGTTTGGAAAATAAAATTGCTAAAATGTGTGATATACAGGGCTATGTGTTACCCTTGGCTGGTTAGGATGTTCTATGCTAACTTAGATGTAGCAAATGGAAAACTATTAGTTTCTATAATGAGGAAGATGATTACCTTTAATGTAGAGACCATGTGTAAATTATTTGACAAGGAAGGAGGATCCAGGATCATTACTAGCAAAGATGTGGTTGATTATTCTAGAGAAGAGGCCATAAAAAATGCCACACTTATTTTTCTTATAGGAAAGTTAATGATTGCTGGATTGTTAGTGGAGGATTGTCTCCTCCACTCATTATTGTAAAGACCATTCCTCCAAGACACACAAACATCACCAATATTGTTTAGGATGAACTATTCATTATGTGGGCTATGAAGACCAAGTTGGAAATTAACATCCCATATCTGGTTTTTTCATACATGGTTACCTTCTTCACAAAGACCAACCAAATCTTCTTGCCCTATAGGATGGTTCTCACTGAGGTTTTCTCCCACTTTAGAGTTCCTTTATCTTTGAAAAAGGAAGTAGACAATATTGATAGCCCACTTCACTAAATGAAATGGCTATTCAACAAATGCAACTCAAGCTCATCAATGGGAGGTGGGTCAGACAAGATGGTTATGCTTTTAGGAGATCCTTTTGCTCTAGTCCTAGTTTTGAAGACTTCTAAGATGAGACCATGAACTTTCTTAGGTGGATGCAACTGCAACAAACTTAGTTTTTTGGAAGCATAGAATAGATAATCCAAGAAAATCACAGGCATATGAACGAGTGAATTGACTCACTAGAGGTGAACATAAATGTTAAAAACTACAGCCTTCGTGGATAGTTGAAAAACATGAAAAAACAACTTAATGAGATTTAGCATGTAGTTTATCTTGACAATTAGGTCATTACCTGTTTTCTTCCGTAGCCCCTTTCCCCTTTAAAACTTATTTTAGTTCCTACTAGATATTTGTTACTCTAATTTTTGTTTATGAACTTTGTGGATGTTTATGGATATTTTGGCCAATTTCAATATATATCTTGCTTTTTGGTTAATTGTTTAATCTTTTGGTTCATTCATTTTTGATATGCCAAAAGGGGGAGTATTTATGTATTCTGGGAATTTGCATGCAGTTTTGCATGCCTTTAGGGAGAGTCTTTTTTTTTTTAAGAGGGAGCCTTGATCTTTTTATGCTTAACTATGTTCTTGTTAATGTTTGTTAATTGATTTGTATTCAACCCAAAAATTGTTTGTCATCATAAAAAAAGGAGAGATTGTTAACTTTAGCTGCTATTTTTCTAAGTTGAGCAAATTTGTGTTTTAATGACAACAAATGATTTTACTTGAGTTTATTTAGTTTTATTTTAGTGGATTCATCTTGGATGGCTAGGATTTCTAGTTGAAGACTTAGTTTAGGCCTTGTTTAGTCAAATTTGTAAAGGTTTAGGTTTATTAGAATTTAGATTAAATTTTGGAAGGTTTACTTGATGGTTTTGTTTAAAAAGGTTTTGAAAATTTTCACCAAAATTATTCCAATATAATCTTAAATGATTTATCATATTCTTTCAGCTTGGAATTATGTTTTTGGATTCAATTATATGGTTTTAAATGGTTTTGAGATGAATTTTCAAAATTTATTTTTTAATCTCCAGGCCTTCGATTTAAATCAGGCCATATGCATTATATTTGCTATCATGATCGTGAGAACAAGGCAAGTGAAATATGTCTAGAGGTTCAATTTGGAATTTTACAATTGATTTTTTTATTCTAATTGCAAGCATCTTAGGATTGGCAAAAACTTCGCAATTCAAAGAGATTCAAATCGGTATTCGTACTATTTTTCTGCGATTTAAATCGAAGCCTTTAAAACAAGATTTTGTGATTCTTATCGGAAATTCAAAATTTGAATTTGCAATCATGATTGTGATTCATATCTCAAGGGTTAATTTTTTAAATAATGGTCATTTCACTATATGTCATTTTCACTTTATATAAATACCTATTTCTCACTTTTTCTCAGTATGAAACCAAAACTTCTTAGAGGAAAACACTACTCAATGCATCTCTTTTTCAATTCTTTACTTTATCTCTTCAATTTTAGTGAATTTATTCCTCTAGTGCTTTAATTTGTAATTTGAACTATTGAGTTATTAAAATTTCTCTTATTTTCTTTTCAAACATTATTAGATTTTTTAGGGTTAGCCATGCTTACGGTAGAAGAGTGATTGAGCTCTCTTTTTTTCCTTCTTTAAGTGAGATTCTCAAAAAGTTTACGGTTGTAGTTGAGCAATCATTGTAATAGTTTCTCCTGTCTAAACTTGGAAGATTGCTATTTTAGTGATTTCAAGCTTGGTTAAGAGCTTAAAAGTGGATGTAGGCCTTAAAGATTATTTTTCAAGGGAGAACTACTCTATATTTGCATTCGAATCTCTCTATTCCTACTTTATTACATTTGGTACTTTATTTTGTTGTGATTCATTATTGCTTTCGATTAAGTTAAATAATTGATCTTATGAATGCTGTAATTTATGGTGTGAGCTACTCATTTCTTGTTTAAATATTTTTGTTGATTTTTCTAAAATTAAAAAAGGAGATTTCAAAAAAATATTTTCAAATTTGTAAAATCATAAAATCATTTCACCCCTTTTAATCGAATTCATGGCTATGGAGTTAACTAAAACTAGGCTTCTGGCATTTAGGTTCCAACAATTTTATCTCTTCGAAAAACTTTGCCTTAGGATCATCATTTGCCTCGGTAGTTGATAACTTTATACACTCCAATTAATTTAATTTTGTGCCTGACATAAAAAATTGAGGACTTCTTTGCATGAAGCTAAAAGCAGAAAGGAAAGTAGAATTTCTAAATGAATATTAACAAAGACCATCAATTTAAAAGAAGGAAAAACAAAATTGATTTGAAAGCACGAGCTGGCCAACGAAGAGCTGAAGCTCATTCTGCATGAACAGTAGATATTACACAAAGAATCATTAATTGACCTGCTCATTCATAATGGAAGAATGACTAAGTTAGTTTTCGAGGTTGACAATTAAACCAGATGTAGATTAGGAAAAAAGAAAAAAAGAAGATAGAATCTTCTTAGACAAAGTGATTTAGCGCCATTAGAGTTGGACTTATGCTTTTTCTTCTCACGGACGATGAAAGTCCTGGGAAGTTGCATTCACGATTCAGGTAACTCTTTGTTTTCAAGGAACATGAATCGAAAGAAGCAATTATTCTGAGTTTAAAGGACATTCAGGCTCTACCTGTCTTATGCGTAAAAATGTGAAAGGAAAAATCTTTAAGGACACTGGTATCTCTCTTGCACAAAATAAAGAAATGTGTTCTCATTAGTCAATGAAAAATATATCAATATCCAAACCCACTCAATCAGGAGAAAATTTTTAAACAAAAGTGGACCATTTTAAATGATATGTGTCAAATACTTCTGTAGAAAATTTTTTGTGTATCCACTAATGAATAGCACATTGTTAGAGGGGAGCTTACCATGAAAATATCTCTTAAAAGAAAAAGATACATATTTCTTGACAAAGAAATTTGTAAAAGACAGACATATCTTAAAATGAAGAAATCCTATGTGTCGGTCCCAGATAATATGAGTTAGATTAAACTAAAATGCGGAATAAGCTTGGATCTTTATTTGATACAATCTTTATTTGATATATTGTTCAATTTTTATCAGGATTTTAGAATCAAGATTGAATAGTAATAACCAGAAATTAGAATAA
>JANHAO010026742.1:0-11013 GCA_026873985.1 Saraca asoca | reverse complement strand
TGGTAAGGCCTTAGCTCCCTTATAAGGCCTTCCCCGGATCCTGACTTAGCCGATGTGGGATGCTGGGGCGTAACTCCTTACACTAATATCAACCCAAAATAAAAAGTTATTGTGCTGTGTGTGCCAATAACAAAATAAAGTAACATAAGAATGGAAACTATCTATACTTTTTGCAAAATAGCGCAATAAAAAAAGGCTAATATCTGAATGCCTAGCAAATAATGCAACCAAAAAAGCATAAATATGATATAACTAGGTATCATTCTTTTTGCCCTCACTTTGTGACTCTTAAGTGTAAACCATCTTCTTCAACCTTTTGTTATTGCCTTCACTAACTGACTGTAGTGTTTCTTTGGTGACACAATGCTTTTCCCTTTGTGTGAATGACCTTGCTCTTAACTCTTTCTTATAATCAGCAGTAGTAATTCTTTTTTTTCTTACTATTCTTCTACACAAGCTAGCTTCCTTGGGATTGCTTTGAGGCTTTATAACTTGTTGTGATGCCTTCCTAGGTACTTGGGAAGACAAAGTTGGTTGTTAGAATGCCTAAATAGGGTGCTGTGTAGCCTAGGATGGCTATTTGGAGGCATGGGATGGCTATTGGGTGGCTTGGGATGGCTGTTTGGAAGCATAAGATGCCTTGTTGCCTTTTACTAGGATTTATTAGCCTTTGTTTTTCCCTTGCGGCTTGTTATGTTATGACCATATTGGTGGCATTTAGTATACTTATATCTTGGATATTGTCTTGGTAGCTTTCTAGGATCCTTTATCCTCAATTTTCTTAGTATGCTAGGTTATTTCCTTAAGATTGGAGGCTGAATAGGATCTCTATATACCTTGGGCCATAACTTTTTTATTGACCAATTGGAAAAATGATGCTTGGATAACATTTGAGGTATGTCTCCTTACTAAAAAAAGTACGCATATGTTTCTGCTCAAGGGTCTACTGAAATACCTATAGTAAGAGGGGACATAGTCGTTAGACTTGTGGTTGTACCACACCATTATAGCTATGGAGTGACAATAAGGTATTCCAGTAAGGTCCTGTAGCTTACAAAAACATGTATTTTCTACTAGATTTATAACAAATCTATTTGACTTCTTTTCAACATTAAATAGTACATATGTTTGATCACCACACGATATAGGTGTCTACTCATTGCTACTCCCCTTAATTTCTTCTAACATGGCTTATATCTCTGGGCATAAAGTACCTTTGCATCTTAAAATTTTGTTGCCTTTGCATTTCAAAATTCTATTCCTATTCAGTATGAACCTCTCCATCAATAATGTCTAATATCCTCTACTAATTAGCTTATAGGCTTCTTTCTAAATTCCAGTATTGTCTTATTGAATGTCTTACACAAATTGTTGACTTATAGATAGCACTTAGTGTGTGTAGAGAAAGATATCCACTCCACTGGGATGGAGGAAATTGTATCATGTGAGCCCAAGCTTTGTCATCCAAATTCTTTAAGTGACCTATTGCTACCTCAAATTTAGCAATTGTAATTGCTTTTACAACTTCCCTTGCAATAAATATGAGGTTATCACTAGAAAATTTCTTCTTGAAGTTTAAGGCTCAAGTGCTTGACATAAAAACATTGCTTAATTTCTTTTTCCAACATTAGGATTACATATTCCAAGCCCAGAAATTGGTCCCAAAATAACAAACAAAACAACCAAATAAACTTATAGCTTTAGCAAAATAACAAAGCATACATGCCGAATAAATATTCAACTTTAGTAAAATAACAAATGATATGGAAAAATAAATATTCAACCATAAAAAAAATCACAAACAAAATAGAAAAATAAATACTTAGCCACAAGAAAATGCATTGATACAAGTCTTAGCAAAAATACCTTTTGTTAATTTGATATAAAAGTCTATCCATGTCCAGAAACAGGTCTCAAATTATTTATTAGCCTATCTAAAAATCATTCCCAAAGAATCCTTCATTTCAACCTCAACAATTGCAAAAGCAATTGAAAACATATGATTATTTCCATCTTTTCCTATTGCCCTAAGTAACTACCCCATGCACCCTTATTGGAAAACACCTATCTAAACCAATCAAGGGCTTGTAGCATTCTGCAAAGGCTTTTTATACCATTCAAAGCATATATACATTCTTTAAAACTTAGGCAGCACTTGCAAACTTAGCTTAATCACATTAATTACCATAGACTACACTTGTTACTCCTTATTAGCTCTTTCCCATAACTTTTTAAATTGTAATATTGGTTTTTTGAACTCCTTTCAACAAGTGCTAATGCTTTCCCTATAACCTTATATGCTTGCCCCTTTGATAAATGAACACCCCATTCCTTTTCCATATCATTTTATAGGTTCTTGTACTTAACATTTGGATTCTTTTTGTCCATAAACTTCACTCTTAATAACTTTGTTATAGGAAATCTTCTTTACACTTTACCATAATTTTTTGTTGTTATCTGTTAATCCAAATGGGCTTTCTTTGATAAAGACCTTAGTTGTGGATAATGTCCTTTGCAATAGCCTTTGAACCAAAATCAAGCCTAAGCTTAAACTTCACTTACTTCTTATATGCTGCATCTTAAATCCGGATAATGTTTTGTACCTTGAAAACTTTTATCTCACAACTCCGTCACTATTAGTTGCTTCTTCTTCTTTAGATATCTTAAAGTTATATAGGTTATTAGAATTTTTCATCCTAATCTATCCAATCTATAGCATAGGTTGGTCTTTCTTCCCTTGCAGTGTTCACGGATGTAACTTCCTCAATTAGTTGAGTTTCAGCTAGTTTAGGCCAATTGGTGTAAGTTCGAACAACATTTGCTTGCCCATACTTTGCTTCACCATTTTCATTTTGCCACTTAAAATTCTCTACATAATTAACATCTTGACAATACTAATCAAAACTTACACTGGTTACACTTACTTCTTTTACATCAATATCCCCCTTAAGTTCACCTTCATCACCTTTGTATTCAAAGTAATTTACACTTAACTCTGCCATAATATCATTATCCCCATTCTTTATTTATGTGAGCCAATAGCTTTTTCACCCAAGCTAAGAAAACCATCATTCCCATTGCCTGCTTGTTCATCTAAGCCAACCTTATCATTATTTGCATTGTCAACTTGTTCATTTGAGCAACTCTAACCCTATCATCACTCACATTGTTAGCTTGTTCTCCCTCATCAACACCAATGTCTGTCCACCTCTGAACTAGCTTTAGCAATTTAGGCAAATTTACTTCATGTTCTACAAATACTTTAGTGTATGTATGCCCTTTAACACATGCTATTATATTTCTAATATTAGCATCACCATTTAGTGGTTACCTACCATTAGCTAAGGTGTGGCCAGAAATCTTCCACCATAAAGCCTTCTATGACAAATAGTTAAGATGTTTAACAAGTTGAACAACATCAAAAGAACAAAATTGATCAGGGTTAATTTTCTTAGTTTTTTTGCACTTTACCTCCAACATAATTTAGTGTAAGCTTTTAAACAAATTTTCCTCCATGGTGAATAACCAAATCAAATAACTTAGTCTGAATAACTCTACATTTAACAAAATCTATAAAAAATTAAAATAATTAAATAATTACTTACTAAATAAATTAATTGGTTTAACAATATAAAATGTTAGTGTCTTGGTTAGTCAAGGCGTCACCTATAGCTACTCTTAACCAAAAAGTGAATAAAAATATTCCCACTTGCAAGAATCCAATGCAAAAGGACAACCTAAAATAAGGAGCCAAGGACCATTTTAGGAAGCAAGCAAATTTTACACAAAGCTCTAAAAATTTATAGCTTCTTCCCAACTCTATGAAGCCATACTAGCCACACTAACCATTTTAAAACTAACATAAAGGCACAACAACCCCTTTAAAACACAATTTCATAAAAAAAGCTTAAAGAAGCTAATGTAAAATACCTTGATTGGTAGCCAAGTGAGTTCTTGAACTAATAATCGTAGCTATCAGGGTTATCACCATGGAACTAGCTCTAACAATAAGTTTACCTTTAATAGCTCTAAATCACCATTTGTCTCTACCACAATCTACTATTCAGTGCAAGTTGAGGCATAAAAGCCTAATGCAAAATGGTTTATTTACTTTCCATTTTTTACAAAATGTTTATAGAAAATTAATGTTATTATTTAAGGCGAAATGGCTAAAGACTGTTGCCATTGCTTGCACGTGATTGGCACAAGATGTGAGCTGGAATTGTGGGTCTAACAATTTCAATGCAAATTTATGCTAGATTGGATTATTGTTAGGTAGGTTGGCAATTTTCATCTGCAATTGGATGAAAGATAGGCTTCTAGACTAAATTTGGACTAATTTAAATATTACAAGGACTAATATAGATTTTCAAATTAGATGGGACTAAATGTGCCTAATTCAAATATTAGTGAACCAAAATTTCAATTAAACTTATCATGTTCTCATTATTGTTTCTTCTTTATGTACTTAATTTAAATTGTTTGCATTGTATACAAGATAGTATACATGTTGTTTCATTATAATAATAGGGGATCCCCTTCTTAACAATATGCAAGCCAGCTAGTTAGGCATAGCTTTTTATCCACTTGGGTATATAAGGGGACTTCAATTGGATGACTTAATTTGCTTGAATATTATAAAAAACATAAATGTAACAAGCATTATGAATCTTATAGTATGGTCATAAACACATAATTGTTAATGGATGGTAGTTCAAATTATCATATCTCAAAATTTTTACTATGAAATCTTGAATTCAAATCCCCTTAAAAAATACTTCGACAACATGAAGGATGCCTCTCTCTAAATTTAGTGTCACTTTGTACTCGTCAAAGGCAGTTGAAGAATTAATTTCTAGTTAAAAAAACACATATATTGATATAAATATTATATTCATTTGGATGTCCATATAATTAATTTGATTTATCTATAGGTTATTATGAGTTATCTTGATTGAGTTTATCTCTAATTCTCTTGTAAGGCTTGAAATCCTATATATAGATGATTGTAACAAGGATTTTACATAATTATAAATGGAAGAAAACTCCTTTCATATCATTCTAATTCTTTTTATCTATCTCTCTAATATTCTTATTTTACTTTTACAACATGTTCTTAGCACGAAGTTTTTTCATTTTGATTTTTTCGATTTAGTAAAAAAAATGAGATTTCTCCTTTAAATTCATTTTTCTACAATATGATTTATATGTTATATTATATCATTTACTCTTGGTGTATTATTTGTTATTTTGTTGATCTATAATTTGCACCAAAATAATTTTGCAAAAGGAAACAAATAATAAATTAGATATGCTATATTGTAGTTATATGAAAGCACTTTCTGATTCTTTATTGAGTTATGTACATGGATTTCCTTGAATAATCACTCATTGGCCTTGTAAATCTAGCAAAAGGATGTAATACATGACATTTTCTATTTGTCAACTTATACATTTCTTGAAGCTAATTTCCCCATTCGCATGACATATCATATTTTGCAAAATTTTGCATATATGAAATTTTATGTTCATAGTCAAAATTTTGACCTTGCCTTTTCAATTCATTATTAACTTATGATTATATTTTTTATAACTCTCTATTCTTAATGCTGTTATGCATGATGTAAACTATTTTGCTTATTTTAATTGATAACTTTCATGTCTAATTGGTCATAAAGTATTAATAAGAAGATGCCTAAAATATTCTATTATATATTTTGCATTTGTGGTTGCAAACAAAATAAGATATTGATTAAAACTAAGATATTTCTAAAAGCTTATAATCTATTTCTCGTAGTGAATGTGATAGCATCCAAAGAATTTTGATACTTAATTTTTTTAAATTAAATGTCTTGTTTGTACAAAATTTTGATATCGCATAATCTAAAATTAATTTGATAGTTCAAAAAGATTTTGATATTTCAATGCCATAGTATTTTTATATTTTATTCCTTGAAGTGAATTTGAAGGAAGATATAGATAGATATATATATTTTATAAAATCATATTTAATATTATTTTTCTTATTTAATTAATAACTATTTTCCTTATTGTAATCAATAACTTCATCTTCATTTTCTAACTTATTCTTAATTTTTTTTTATGAATTTTGGAATTTTGGGAACAAGATTGAATATTTTTCTATTAGTAAAAGTTTTATTAATTTATTTTTTATTCAATTTATGATCCAAAATTTTTAACCGAATAGTCAAAAGTGAGATTTTCAAATTCTAGTAGTTTTGGTTTATAGAAGTTGATGATTTTACTGTATTTTATTAGTTTTCTTATTTTTATTAAATTCTAATCAAGTTACTTTTCATATCATGGATCTGAATTGAAATTATTTTACAATATTTCATTAAATGATTAAAATTTATAATATTATTTCTTCATAGTGCTACTTAAGATTTGAAAAATACACCTTGGTGCATTAAAAAGGAAAATGTAAGTAGTCATCTTGTCAATATCTAAATTTTCTTGATTATTGATATGTTTATGTAGATTTTTGTAATTAATTTATTTCATTAGGATCTATTATTTCAAATTTTATTATAAGATTGAGGACATTTAAATTTCCTAATTCAAGGACTCTTCAAATATCTAATCATAAATTGAGACTTAAATTGGGATGAAGAAAATTTAAGTAGTTCTTCTAACTTTTATTTTTTTTAATATTGAATATTCTTTGATTTTGGTACTATATAATTTTCTTGTTTTTCTACTCCATTTTGTTAGCCTTTATGAAAAAAAATTATTTATCATTTCATGTCTTAAACGTGCTCCTAAAGTAGTAATACTAAAGAAAAATAAACTTAAAAATATTTTGAATTGATTGCTTATTTTCTTGTGATAGAACAAAATGATGAGTCCTTGATGAAAAATCATGAGGCTCAGTCATCTAATTAATTTTATTCCATTCCTAGAAGTGAATGCAATAATAAGTCAAAGGTTTGGGTGTGGACAATGTCATAGTTATAATCGTGATCATGGAAGAAGTCAAACTAATTATTACAATTTTGGTAGTTATAAATAATCACAAGATTACTCCTTACTGTAAGAAGTGGGAAAATAATGAAGAGAATGGACAATATAATAAGTCAAAAGGTTTAGAAAATACATGTTATTGATTTGGTATGAAAGGGCATTGGTCACGTACTTATTATACATCCAAACATATTGTGGAACTTAATCAATCCTCACTCAAAGAAAAAAATGTTGAGGCAAATTTTGTTCATGAGAATGATACCTTCAATCATGATCCTTGTAATGTAACATAGATTTCTGTGAAGACCTCAAAGGAAGAATTTGTCGTTTGATTGGTGGTGGTAGTGTCTAAAAAATAAAAATTATTTTTTGCTTTTTTGAAAATATGGACACTCATTGGTCTTTAGTTGGAAAAAAAATTAATATTAAATATTTGTGTCTTGTTGATAGCATAGCAATGCACACCATTCTTAAGAATACAAAATATTTTTTCCAATTATTGATTGGTGAAATTTATGTCAATACAATATTTGATAGTATAAAATTGATTGAAGGCTCCTGAAGAGCTAATAAAATTTTTTTAGGAGAAACAAAAATAGTTATAAATGATGCATTATTGTCAACTAAGTGTTGAAGAAACTTATTAAGTTTTAGAGATATATGATAGAATGTATACCACATTGAGATAGTAAATAAAAAAATATTAAATATCTTTATATTATAATTATTGTATTAGGGTAGAAAAATGTGTAGGAAAATTTACCATCATTTTCATCTAGTTTATGTAATACATATATAAATCTAATTAAAACACATGATATAATGAATAAGTTCATAGATAAAAATATTTTCACTAATTAGCTTGATCAACAATAATAATGTGATAAATTATTGAAGATTTATGTGATCATCCATTAAAGAACTTAAAGATTCTGTAATGAACATAATTTATATACATTTTATATCCTTTCTATATTTAGTCTTTTTCATGTTTATGTACTTAATTGGATACTTGTGATTGGTTTTGTAGTTTGATGAGTTTTTGTGCTTAGTTGGCTTAATTCAATAATTTGGCACTGTTTCATGTTTTTAGATGTATCTTGAGTTCTAGACTTTGAATCTAAGTGATTCTTATGTCTTAAAAAAATATAAAAGGATGATCTTCAAGTGTCATAACAAGTCCAAAGCCCAGTTTAGCTATCTTGGAGGTCAAATTAAGTCCAAAACCCAAAATAGAGTTCTAACCTAGAATTAGTTTTGATATTTTAATCATGATTGGAGCTCCAGCCTTCATTTTACTACAAAATTAAGCTCATAGCATATTTAAGATTCATCTCCACACTTTTCATAAAGGGCTTGAGATGAAACTACATCGTTTTCATCAAGTTTCAAGGCTATGGATATAAGTGACAAATCCTATTATGGGTTAGACTATTGTCTAAGATTGTTTCAATTTTTAGCCTACAAGAGTAGTTAAAAATTGAATTTTTTAGCAAGGTCAAGGCTATTGATTGTTAACAGATGAAGCTGCAATTCCTATAAAGATACCTATGTCTAATTGTACCTCATTCCAGTCCTAATCAGCAGCCTAAATAGCGGTAATGTAGTGAGCTCATATAAAAGCTCAATTAAGACCTTATCATAGTAATTTTTTACATTCTTTTCAAATTCTCTATTTTTGTAAAGAGAAGGAGCTCTGTTAGGGAAAGCATACAAGCCCCTTATAGGTATTCTCTTTTCTCTTATTTTTGATTTTATTTTTATTTAAATGTGTAGCTAAATTTCTTAATCAATCTAAGAAAAATTTTGTATCAATTCTTTTGTTGATTGTGAAACTTATTTCTATTGTTAATTTATTTCTAATTTGATTATTTGTTTTAAAGCTATTAATTACTATGGATGATTGATTAGTAAATTCTATTAATTAATTTTTCATAGTGATTTACTGCTAGCTAAATTTCCAAAATCAATGTTCTTCATGCTTATTTGGCTTGTGTAGCAATAGAGTTTTTGATTATGTGCTAATGAGGGCCAATTATCCTAGAGAATTAGGGAGTAATAAATGGATTTGCTATTGGGGTAATTGATTAATTAGTCTTCATATTTTTGGGTCTTAATGCTTTTGTTGAATTGGTTGAGTTACTGAACTTTAATCAATTTAGTAATAAGGGTTAATCAGGTGTTGGATTTGATTAACCAATTTAGAAAGAAATCAACTAGAATTGATTAGGTGTTGGGGGCTCAATTAGATTCTTAGCTAAGTGGTCAAAAAGGGAATAAAATATTTGTGTCAATGATCAGTCGTAGAATTGATTGCAAGAATCCCTTGGATTAAAGCTTTTCTCCTTAGATTTCCCATTTTTCCTTGATTTTGTTTACTTATGTTAATGTTGTTTGTTTAATTTTAGTTCTTATTTATCTAATCACAAAACCCCCTATTTCTACTATTAATACATTGAAATTAATCTCTAGTCTTTGTGATTTGACCTAGAGTGTCCATTGCTATAAGCTAAGGTAGTTTAGTATTATCTTCGCCAGTCTCGATAGCTATCATTATTTAAAACTAATGAATTTTCTTGTGCATCTTGTTCTCAAGGTAAATTAATTAGAAGGCCATCACTAACTAAAGTTGGATTGAATCTCCAATATTTTTAGAATGAATACAAGTTGACATATGTGGATTTATTTATCCACCATGTGGACCATATAGATATTTTATGATTTATTCAACAAGATGGTCACAATTGTATTTATTTTCTACTTGTAACTTGGCGTCTGTGAGAATGCTTGCTCAAATAATTTAACTTTGAGTGCAGTTTCTTAATTATACAATTAAGACAATACACCATGATAATGCTAGTGAATTTACATTTAAAGCCTTTAATGATTATTATATGACAATTGAAATAATTTTTGAAGATCTTGAAGTATGTTAATACATAAAATGATTTAGCTAAAATAATTTCTTTTAATATCCTAAATTATTAGTTATATCATTGTTAAAGAAAACAAGACTCTTTACATCTTGAGGGGCTTGCAAACTTTACATGTTGTAGGACTTGTAAGAATCAAGTCAACAAATATTTCATTAGATCCCCTTTGACAATTGGATTTGATTTAGATCCATCTTTTTTTTTTATGTACACACTACAAAAAAATTTGTCTTTAGTGGCTGGTTTTTGGTGTATTTAACCACGCTAATAACCTTTGCAGTGGTTTTCGGAATCGTCACAAATTCATGTGTCGGGAAGTATTAGCGGTAGTTATTTCTGCATTTAGCGGTGATTTTTTTAACCATTGGAAATGGTATATTTAGCGACGATTGCCTGTGCATTTAGTAGTGATTATTTTAGCAGCAATTTTATTTGTATTTAGTGGCGGTTTATGAAATCACCATAAAATTTAAGATAACGGTGGTTTTTCCTTAATTTAGAAGCGATTTTCTAAAAAAATTCAAAAAAATTTATTTTTAGTAGCGGTTTCCTTTGCATTTAGTAGTGGTTTTATAAATTTTTTTTTAAAAAGTTCTTTTTAGCTGTAATTTTTGATACATTTAGTGGCAATTTTTTAAATTTTTTTTAAAAAATATTTTGTGATGGTTTTTTCTAGTATTTAGCTATAGTTTTTTTTAAATTTAAAAAAATTATTTTGCAGTAGTTTTTTCTAGTATTTAGTGGCAGTTTTTTTAATTCTATTAAAAAGAACATTTTACAACTTTTTTATATTTATCGACGATTTTTTAAAATTTTAAAAAAATTATTTTGCAACAATTTTTTTCTAGTATTTAGTAGTGATTTTTTAAAATTTTTTAAAAAAATTTTGGACAAAACTATATCCATAAAATCTTTATTTTTTTTATATTATTATTTATCTTATATTTGACAGTATAAGATTCAAAGTGATTTATTTTATTTCCTAATAACTGTTTTATTTTCACTAATTACTAAATACATTTTAATGTAAAAAGTGATACATGTAGCAACACACATTATTTCAACAACACAATTTTAAATACAAAAGCCCTCATAA
>JANHAO010026741.1:0-11011 GCA_026873985.1 Saraca asoca | reverse complement strand
CAAAAGCTAGCTCATAAGGGGAGGGTTGCGAACCCATATATATAACACCCGAGACCTCCCTTGCTAACCGATGTGGGACACATCACACCCAATTATAGCAAAAAAAAAAATTGACACCAACCAGCAGAACTTAAAGCCAATAAAAAGCAACAAATGGACACAAATTCAGCAAGAAAACCCCTTAAAAATTGGCATAGCAAGACAAACCACCTCAAAGGTTAGCCAAAATAGTAGAAAACAACAGGAAATTCAAGCTAAAATTCAGGAACCTGATGCTCTTGATACCAAATAGATGTGATCCTCATAAGCAAATGGCGTGGATCTTGCCAAATTCAGTCATACACAAAGAAAAGGGAGGATATTGGAACCACACTTTAGAATAGAGAAGAAGGGGAGTGACAAGTGATGAATTTGATACCACAAAGAGAAATCCCTTTGATAAGTCTCAAGTTCATTCAAGAACCTTGAGAGAGAAAACTCTCACAAAGAAGATGACCTTTTTAATTGCACCAAATCTGTCAACTTGGGAAACAAGCCTTCCCATATAGTTACCACTAAACTAAATGGGCTGCATTATAAGAAAAAAAAAAGCCCAAAATAGAACCAAATGACCTAACACAAAATAAAGGCCTAAACCATTACAAAAAGAGCCAAAACAAAACGATAAAATTAGCCAAGATGGCCATTTCAACTGTCGTCCAAAAATGGACCCAATCAGCCCCCATACAAGTGACACATACATGCTGCCCACATGTAATGCTATATGGTGAAAAGATGTTTAGGTGGCTCCATGGCACAGCTTCAATGCATATAAACTTTGACTTTTCCAAGCCATCTCCTCATGTCTATGCATTTTGACATAATAAGCCTTGGAGAGCCTCTCTAATCCTCCTAGCCTGAGCCCTTGTAATAGGTCCATTTGGAATGTGCAATGTCCTTGATGATCCCATGAGTTTTCATTAGCTTTGGTTTGGGCTTTGGAGTCATAGCATCACTCCTTGTGGCCTAAAAGAGTTTGTTATCCATACTACCTATGAATCTTTGAAGCATTTGACCCTCAAGGAAAGTTAAAAAGGAGACATGCTAGGTGGATGGAATTCATTAAGTCATTTCTATATGTCATCCAATATAATGTGGTGGTTGATGCTTTATCTTGCAAGTATACCCTTATCTCTTCTACGCATGCAAAGTTGTTGGGTTTTGAATACATTAAGGATTTGTATGTGAATGATCATGATTTGGCTCTAGTTTATGGTGTTCATGAGAAAATTGGCTTTTGAAAAGTTTTATAGGCATGATGGAATTTTGTTTAGAGAAAACATTATGTATGCCTAAAAGTTCTTTGAGAGATTTGCTCTTAGAGAAGCCTATGATGGTGGTTTGATGGGACATTTTAGTATTAAGAAAATTCTGGATATTTAAATGAAAACTTCTTTTGGCCTAGTGTAAAATATGATGTAGAAAAATTTTGTGAAAATTGCATCACTTGTAAAGAGGCTAAATCAAAAGTCATGCCACATGGTCTTTATACCCCAATTCCCTTCCTAGTGAACCTTGCATTGACAAATCCATGGATTTTGTTTTGGGATTGCTTCGGTCAAAAAGGGAAGAGATTCTATGTTTGTTGTTGTGGACAAGCTTTCCAAGATGGTGCATTTCTTCCTATTGGATTTATGTGAACACGTGTGTGCACACAAATCATACAAACACACAAGAATAACTTAATTAGTTTAACAAAATAGTGAAATAAGTAGAGACAAGCTTAATGAAGCTTAATTCAACTCAAAAGAAGTTCAAACTAATCTGAGTGAGCTCAGATTAGCTTAGGTTAGCTCATGAGAGCTCACCAATAGCTCACCCCAGCTTGAGGCAACTGGACCCAACTAGATGAGTGGCACTTAGCTAAGGTGGAGTGACACTAGTAGAGGTAGCTAGGTGGACTAGATGATATGGCACATAGGTGTGATACATCATTGCCATATGAACCAATAAAAGGATAACATGTGTTATCATTGTTTTGAGGACACATGTCCCAATTAGTATATTGCCAACACATAAGGAGGATATTAGGTAGTTATTGACTACTAAAAGAGATTTATCTTCATATGTCTCTTCTAAAGGTTGTGAGCTTTTGAAGAGATGTCTCTTCAAAAGGTCATGACCTTTTATGAGGAGACGTGTCTCTTCTAAAGATTGTAATCTTTCGTGAAGAGATGTAGCTCTTCTAAAGGTCGTGAACTTTTGTGAAGAGACATTCAATGGCCTATAAATTGACCATGTGTGGCAAACTTTAGGCAAGTGTTCTAAAGAAGAAGAAAATCTCTTGATGTTCATCCACTCTCTTACATCAAAGATCTGGTGATGTTCTACACAAGTAACAACAAGAAAGGTGGTGAACAAGTGCTTGCTTTCAGTTGTCAAAAGTTGATTGTGAGTCTGCCTTTTGTATATTTTGTATGTTTTGGCTAATATGTTTATTTATGTGTGTTCAATGATGTTTTAGAATCACTTTGAAGTTCTGATTTGTTCATGCACAAACATGCTTGTATTAATATAAAAAATGTTGAAGATGTTTATGGTATATTCGATGAGAATAAGATTGATTCTTGATGTTTAATAAAAATGTTTCAGAATACACTAAATGCATGTTTTGTAACTAACACATTATTTATGAGAATGCATGTACACATAACTATAAGTTCATTCAAACATGCCAGATTATGTCATTTTATGTGTTAATTTGATGATTTCATGGGAAAACATGCATTAGAACCTTGTAACATGAGTTTTTGATAGGCATTTAAAGTGGACAAGATTGAATGATATAGATATATTCATGTGTGAATGGATTTGATTATACAGTATTACTGTACTCTTAGTACATTTAACATTAATAGGTTGTATTATTTTGTTTTGCTTCATAAAATGTCTAGTTGTGATAAATATGATAATATGATACTCAAGTGCATATGTAGATGGCAAGTGCTACAAAGAGCATTGTTGCCGAGTTAAACAAAAACCTAAAGCTGAATGATGACAATTACACCATTTGACAACAAAAGATTCAATTTGTTCTCATGGAACAAGAGGTATTGAATGTCATAACTATGGTGGTTGAGGAACTGGCCACCAATGCCCTTCATATAGGGTATGATGCCTTCAAAAGGAAGGACACCATGGCACGCATCACTTTGCTTAGTACAATGGTTACTGATCTCATGGTGGACTTCTCCATGCTTGAAAGTGCCAAAGCCATTAAGGACAAGGCCAAGGAAAAGTATGGTTGGTTTCTTTGAAGAAACAACTAAGCATTTATTCTAAGGTTTGACAATTACATGAAGAAGCCCTAAAATAACATGACCACTCATTTAGGAAAATGTCCTAAATGATTGCATGTTTGAAGGCCATTGGGCATACTCTCACCAATGAGCAGCAGTGATTTGCTCTCTTCCTGATGAGAAATGGTAATTGATGAAAGACAATTTGTGCCACAATATTGAAATCAAAATGTTTGAATATTGCATGTCATCTACTTTTAGAAGTAGAAGTCATGTTGACATCGGAATTTCATTCGTATAGAGAGTCCCAAATTTTGGCCAATGGGGAATGAGTTCTAGGATCCAATACTGCTTTCAAAGTGCGAAGAGGCAAAGGGGAAGGAAGAAGGAGAAGTGTGATACAGTGTTTTTAATGTGGTTCAGCTAAATCCGGCGGCATCGGACCCTACATCCATGATGGAATTTTTATTGATATTTAGAAAAGGATTTTTACAAGGATTATGCATACAAGTTTTCTAGCCTCTCCCGCTATTCTAACAATGCAATCCTATTTATAGAGGAAGGAAGGGTTACATATATTAATTACAAGCTACAGTTGTATTACATTAAGAAATAAATAGAAAAGACAGATAGACTCTTGCAATCTGATTGCTGCAGGCTTTTGTCTGTGAGCTAGGCCCCTCTTTGTCGGCTATGGACTAGTATTTGTATGTGCCTTCTGCTCGGTATCATCCTACAACATGAAGTGTTTGCTATCCCGAGTTGGGGTTCCTAGCTCAGGGCCGCTGAAGTGAGCTCGGTGCTGCTATAGCGGAATAGCAGGCTCAAGCAGGATGGTTGACTGCTTGGTGAGCTAATCTCGTGATGGCCTCGTTGTGCCGCTTTCTAATGGAGAGCGAAGCGATGCTTGCTGGGCATCCTTGGCCTCTGCCGAGCTCAGGTCTGTCTTGTTCTCTTGAGGCTACTTTTTGCCTATAACATAAGCCCCCCAACTCTTGGTTTGCTTTGTGGATCGGGAGTTGCAAGTTTTTCGAAGCTTTGTTCATATCTCTAGTTAAAGTCCTTGCTTGACAGGATTGTCATTTCAGATGTCTTTTCACTCTACTTTTTGTTTGGTTGTTTTTAGTAACAAAGAGTCAGGTCACATGTGAGCTGCGACTGATGAGAAATCAGGTGTGCAAACCATGATTTTCTAGTTGTATGCTAGCATTGAATGTATGTGTTGCATGAGAGCTGCGATGAGTTCATTCCAGCATCCCTACTATGTGGCGAGCTGGTCGTCCATTATTCAAATTGGAAATGCTATCAAGGTAGGTTCGCGGGCTATCTCACCCTCGGACGTGAGGTAGGCTCTAGGGCTACCTCACCCTCGAATACGAGGTAGGCTCTAGAGCTATCTTGCCCCCGGATAGGTTTTGTGTTTGTGCTATCATGAGGTAGGCTCTGGGCTGTCTCACCCTCAGATATGAGGTAGGCTCTAGAGCCATCTCACCTTCAGACGTGAGGTAAGCTCTATGCTATCTCACCCTCGAAACAAGTTTTGTTTTTGTTGAGACGACAACTTGTCACATAGCAAGATCGCACATCTGTACCACAGCAAGCTCGTTGCTCTATGGTTGGGGAATTTGCACTCTCGGTCATAGTTCATGAGATATGGCTTGCTCTGGATGTATCGATGGGGTAGGCCTTATGCCATCTCACCCTTGGATGAATCCTTGCAATGACGAAAAGAAAACTCACTATTCTTGACAATGCCTTCTCAGCCAATCAGCAACTTACATTGATTCAGCATACAATAGTTGATACAACTTATTGTCATTGATGACAAGTGAATGTTACAGGATTAGAATATGGTTCTGATGGAGGGCTCACACTCTTGAGTGATAACTCGCTGAGCCTATTTTGATGAGGTCTTTAATGGCGTCTTTTAGTGCTCGACACTTTGAGATGGTATGTCCAGATTCATTGTGGTACGTGCAGAATCTGCTTGGATCATTGAACTTGGTAGTGGCTCTCATTGGTCTACGCCTTCCAAAGTCCTCGTTGTTCTTTTCCATGGCAAAAATTCAATCCTGTGTATCAGACAGGATGCTATAGCTTTCGAAGCGACCTCCAGGTCACTGAGGCTTTGCCTTCTTCGGGGACTAAGGAGTGGGGTCATTGTGGCTATCGCTGCCCCTCTTTTTGCTCATGGTGGGACCGTTGGGGTTCGCTCTATGTCTGGGCTCTTTTGTTTCGAAGGTTTCTTCCCATATTATTTGTTTGGTAGCTTGCTCATAGAATTTAGTGAGGTCCCAAGCCAGGGACTTGTAGAGGCTTCTGTACAGTTTTCCGTCTTTGTGAAGTTCCACTGAGATTGCTGTTATGATACTTTCCTCTAAAGGATTTTCCATGGTGTTGGCCTTGTTCTTGAATCGAGCTACGTAGCCCTTTAATGACTCATTTTTGCGCTGGAAAATCATTATGAGGTGGCAAGGAGGTGTGAGCTGCCTCTTTAGTGCCCGATACTAGTCGATAAACTTTCTTTGGCACTCCTCCTAGTCGTTGATGCTGCGAGGTGGGAGGCTCCTGAACCACACCCAAGATGCTCCTCCTAATGTGGTTGGAAAGACATGACATTTCACCAGGGGATCAATTGTCTGGAATTCCATCAGGATATTGAACACATCTAGGTCGTCGCTTGGGTCACTGTTCCTATCATATAGTGGGATCACGGGCACTTTGAGCATCTATGGGAGAGGTCACATCTTGATCTCCACTGAAAATGGAGAGCTTTCCTCACGGCGAGGCTGGTGGCTTTAAGGTTGCGAACGCTCTTCTAGCTGTTTGAGCCTATGAAGGATTTCCTCCATTGTTTGGTTTTATGTTTCAGACTGAGGGGTGGAGCTTCTTACTCGTTGCGAACCCCCCAATTGTTGACTATCACAATCTTCATAAGTTTCCCTCTAAGCCTCTTTATGAAGCTACTAGAGCTATGCCATGATTTCTTCTTATCTCTGCATGCTCTGAGCTTGAGCCTGCACTAACGCTTTTACGATCTCGATCAGCCCTCCTACTGTGTGTTCGAGTGCTGGCCAGGATTGAGCGGGCATTTGAGCCTCTTGAGTTTCATGGGCAGTAGTAAATTATTCGTGAGCCCCCACAACAAAACTGTCCATCAGTTGGAGGGCTAGAATGGTTGAGCTCCGAGTGGTTCTCCCTCTCGCCATTGTTAGGCTGCAATAGGGACTTCAAAGAGCAGATGGATCCCTACAGATGACACCAAAAATGTTAACGTCAGAATTTGATTTGTACGGAGAGTCCCAGATTCCGGCCAATGGGGAATGGGTTTTAGGATCCAATACTACTTTCGAAGTGCGAAGAGGCAAAGGGGGAGGAAGAAGGAGAAGTGTGATGCAGTGTTTTTAATGTGGTTCAGCTAAATCCGGATGGCACCAGACCATACGTCCACAGTAGAATTTTTATTAATATTTGGAAAAGGATTTTTACAAGGATTGTGCATACAAGTTTTCTAGCCTCTCCCTCTATTCTAATAATGCAATCCTATTTATAGAGCAAGGAAGGGTTACATACATTAATTACAAGCTACAGTTGTGTTATATCAAGAAATAAATACAAAAGATAGATAGACTTTTGTAATCTAACTGTTGCAGGCTTCTGTCTGTGGGGTAGGCCCCTCTTTGTCGACTATGGACTGGTATTTGCATGTGCCTTCTGCTCAGTATCATCCTACTATGCAAAGTGTTCGCCATCCAGAGCTGGAGTTTCTAGCTCGGGGTCGCTGTGGAAGGTCATTGTAGCGAGCTCGGTCCTGTGGAAACGAAATAGCGAGCTCGAGTAGGATGGCTGATTGCTTGGTGAGCTGATCTCGTGACGGCCTCGCTATGCCACTTTCTAATGGAGAGCGAAGCGAAGCTTGCCGGGTGTCCTTGGCGAGCCGAGGGACTTGGCCTCTGTTGGGCTCAGGTCTGTCTTGTTCTCTTGAGGCCACTTTTTGTGTATAACATAGGTGCCCCAACTCTCAGTTTGCTTTACGGACTAGGAGTTACAAGTTTTTCGAGGCTTTATTTGTATCTCCAATCAGAGTCCTTGCTTGATCGGATTGGTGTTTCAAATGTCTTTTCACTCTACTTTTTGTTTGGTTATTTTTAGTAACAGAGAGTCAGGTCGCATGTGAGCTGCGACTGATGAGAAATCAGGTGTGCAAACCATGATTTTCTGGCTATATGCTAGCATTGAATGTATATGTTACATAAGAACTGCAATGAGTTCATTCTGGCATCCCTGCTATGTGGCGAGTTGGTCGTTTATTGTTCAATTTGGAAATGCTATCGAGGTAGGCTCACGGGCCGTCTCACCCTCAGATGTGAGATAGGCTTTGTGGCGGTCTCACCCTCAGATGCGAGGTAGGCTCTGGAGCTGTCTTGATGTCGAACAGGTTTTGTGTTTGTGCTATCACGAGATAGGCTCTGGGTCATCTCACCCTCGAATGTGAGGTAGGCTCCAGGTTGTCTCACCCTCGAACAGGTTTTGTTTCTGTTGAGATGATGGCTTGTCACATAACGAGATCGCACGTCCGTACCACAACAAGCTCGTTGCTCTGTGGTCAGGCAATTTGCACTCTTAATCGCAGTTCATGAGATGTGGCTTGCTCTAGATGTATCGACGGGGTAGGCCTTATGCCATCTCACCCCTGAGTGAATCCTTGCAATGACGGAGAGAAAACTCACTATTCTTGATAATGCCTTCTCAGCCAATCGGTAACTTACATTGATTGAGCATACAATAGTTGATACAACTTATTGTCATTGATGACAAGTGAACATTATAGGATTAGAATATGGTTCTGATTGAGGGCTCAGGCTTTTGGGTGGTAACTCACTGAGCCTATTGAGCGCGCTGCCCTGATAGCCTTACCACATAATCTTATAGTTGACCTCTTCTAATGAGGTCTTCAATGGCATCTTTTAGGGCCCCGACACTCTAAGGTGGTATGTCCAACCTCATTGTGGCAAGTGCAGAATCTGCTTGGATCTCTAGACTTGGTAGTGGCTCTCATCGGTTTGGGCCTTCCGAAGTCCTCGTTGTTCTTTTTCGTGGCAAAAATTTTATCCTGTGTATCGAACAGGATGCTGTAGTTTCAAAGAGACCTCCAGGTCACTGAGGATTCACCTTCTTTACGAACTGAGGAGTGGGTTCGTTGTGGCTCTCGTTGCCCCTCTTTTTGCTCGTGGTGGGACTGTTGGGCTCTGCTCTATGTCTAAGCTCCTCTGTTCCAAAGGTTTGTTCCCATCTTATTTGTTTGGTAGCTTGCTCATAGAATTCAGTGAGGTCCCGAGCTGAGGACTTGTAGAGGCTTCTATACAATTTTCTATCTTTACAAAGTCCCGCTGAGATTGCTGTTAAGATACTTTCTTCTGAAGGATTTTTCATGGAGTTAGCCTCGTGCCTGAATCGAGCTACATAGTCCTTTAACGACTCATTTTTGCACTGGAAAATCATTATGAGGTGGCAGGGAGGTGTGAGCTACCTCTTTAGCACTCGATACTGGTCGACAAACTTTCTTTGGCACTCCTCCTAATTGTTAACGCTGCGAGGTAGGAGGCTCTTAAACCATACCTGAGGTGCTCCTCCTAATGAGGCCGGAAAGACATGGCATTTCACCAGGGGATCAGTTGTTTGGAGGTCCATCTGGATATTGAACGCTTTCAGGTGGTCGCTTGGTTCGCTATTCCCATCATATAGAGGGATCATGGGTACTTTGAGCTTCTGTGGGAGAGGTCGCATCTCGATCTCCACAGAAAATGGAGAGCTTTCCTCACAGCGAGGCTGGTGGCTATAAAGTTGCAAACGCTCTTCTAGCTTTTTGAGCCTGCGGAGGATTTCCTCCATTGTCTGGTTTTGTGTTTCAAATTGAGGGGTGGAGCTTCCTGCTCATTGTGAGCCCCCTAGTTGTTGACTATCATGATCTTCGTGAGTTTTCCTCTGAGCTTCTTTACAAAGTTGTTGGAGCTGTACAATGATTTCTTGTTGTCTCTGTGTGCTTTGAGCTTGAGCTTGCACCAGTGCTTTTACAGTCTTGATCAGCTCTCCTACCATGCGTTCAAGTGCTAGCTAGGATTGAGTAGGCATTTGAGCCTCTTGAGTTTTAGGGTTAGCAGTAGATTGTTGGTGAGCCCCCACAACGGGAGTGCCCGTCGATTGGAGGGCTGGAGTGGTGAGCTCTGAGTGGTTCTCCCTCTCGCCATTGTTAGGTTGCAATAGGGACTTCAGAGAGCAGATGGATCCCCACATATGGCACTAAAAATGTTAACGTTGGAACTTGGTTCGTACGGAGAGTCCCAAATTCCAGCCAATGGGGAATGAGTTCTAGGATCTAATACTGCTTTCGAAGTGCGAAGAGGCAATGAGGGAGGAAGAAGGAGAAGTGTGACGCAGTGTTTTTAGCATGGTTCGACTAAATCCAGGTAGCACCAAACCCAACATCCATGGTGGAAATTTTATTGATAATTGGAAAATGATTTTTACAAGGATTGTGCATACAAGTTTTCTAGCGTCTCCCTCTATTCTAACAATACAATCCTATTTATAGAAGAAGGAAGGGTTACATACATTAATTACAGCTACAGTTGTGTTACATCAAGAAATACAGACTCTTCCAATCCAACTGCTATAGGCTTCTGTCTACGAGGTAGGCCCCTCTTTGTCAGTTGTGGACTAGTACTTGTATGTGCCTTTCTCTCGGTATCGCCCTACCACACAAAGTGTTCACCATCCCGAGCTGGGGTTCCTAGCTTGGGGTCACTGTGGAAGGTCGCTATAGCGAAATCGGTGCTGGTGTAACGGAATAGCGGGCTCGAGCAGGATGGTCGACTGCTTGGTGAGCTGATCTCATGACGGCCTTGTTGTGCCGCTTTCTAATGGACAGAGAAGTGAAGCTTGCTGGGCATCCTTAGCGAGCCAAGGGACTTGGCCTCTGCCGGGCTCAAGTCTGTCTTATTCTCTTGAGGCTGCTTTTTGCCTGTAACAGAAGTCATGGACATGAAGAACTCATCTAAGGCATATGTTGTTGAAACTTCCTTTTCAATTGGGAAGAAAATGAAGTTAAAAAAGAATAGTTTCAACAAGAGAGAAGGATCATTTAATGGAAAATTCAAGTAGAATGGAAAGTGCAAGGCTGAAAAAAGAAAGGTAAGGTAAACTACTTTAGCTGTGGCTAGAAGGGACACTTTGCCAAACTCAATTTGTTGCTGCACCGTCTCTTGAACTTTCTTCATTGAATCTGCTTTCATTGCACCATCTAAACTAACAAACTCATTAACATGTAATTGCATTAAATCCAATGATGTCAAATGGTTAAAACCATAAACAACCTCAAAAGGGGAATAATTAGTAGTAGAATGTACAGCCCTATTGTATGCAAATTTACATATGGCAAACAATCTTCCCAGGTTTTTAAATTCTTTTTTATAATGGCATGCAATAAAATGGAAAGAGTATGATTAGTTATCTCAATTTGCCTCTAATGTTCTTTTGTCTCCTCAGGATTGCTTCTATAGGCTGGTCTATTCAGAATTGGTGCTCTCGGAAAGAAATCCACTTGGCTCTGCAAGAAATACATCAATGAACTCCTACAATAAAGAAATAACAACACTTGGCAAAGAAGGGTTAAGCTCATTAAAATATGCCTCTTTGTACAAAAGTACAAACATTGGCTGCCTCGCAAAGAAAGC
>JANHAO010026740.1:0-11010 GCA_026873985.1 Saraca asoca | reverse complement strand
AACGAGAATGACAATTAGTTTATTGAAGTAAAACAAAGATTTTATTGTTAATTAATTAGTCAGTTTCATCTTAATTTTCTTTTAGTTATCCTGTTGTACGATGAGCTGGACCTAAGCTTGTTTACTCAAGTCCTAATTTTTTTTTTTTTTGAGTAAAATGGGAATATAATTATAAACGTTATATTATATTAATATTATATATTTGTATATTGATTGTTGGAAGACTATGGGACATCAGCTCTACAATTTAGACACAGTCCTCTAACATCCTGCATAACATGACAACACCAACACAACTTGTTATAAAAGTGATCAAACAAAGTCAAAACAATCAATTTGCAATTTTAAAATTTGTTTCTTGTCAAACTCGCCAACCTCTTGATTGGATGAATAATTATGAGCTATTACTAGTAAACCACGACGGCCACATGACAACATTAACTGCAAAGAAAATCGGAGCTAAACTTGATTGGCAAAAGATGACAGAGTTAGATCAGCTAGTGACCTAGTCTTGTTTTGCTCCAACAGTTTACAATTATCTGTTGGATGAATAATTATGAGCTATTACTAGTAACCCACGACGGCCACATGACAACATGAACTGCAAAACTTGATTGACAAAAGATAATAGACTTAGATCAGCTAGTGACCTAGTCTTGTTTTGCTCCAACAGTTTACAATTATCTGTTGGTTTCCCAAACGGTGATCTTAGGTATTCTTTTGGTACATAAAATGGTACGTAGTGTAGCTAGATAAATTGCTCTACCCTATTAATTAGATTTCTAATGACACGTTTGAATATTCACAATCATCGAAGGAATTAGCAAAAGAAACAAGTCGAAGTCTACTCCTTGATGGACGGATACTAAGATATTTTCATAAAAATAAATGATAATATATGCTACTGACATTAGGAAAATATCCAAGACTATATAATCATAAAAAATTATAAGATGTTCATCCGCTTGTTAAGGCCACCCGCATTATCTTAGGTTTTGGAGCAACAAAATAGTCAAATTTTTAGTACTAAAATAAATAACCACATGAGCATGACTTTTAATTCGTTACATGATAAAAGCATTTTCCATATAATAACTAGTGGATGCAATCCTTTTAATACTGAAAATAGTTCGACCTAACTAAATGTGTCACATCTTTATTTTTGAAAAAGAAAAGCAACGTGATTTTTTTTCTATAGCTTTTTTTTTTTTCATAGTCTATGAGTCCCACAGGAGAACTAAGACATATACAATAGTTGCTTCCAACATGAGGTATAAGATATAGCCATATCTAACATTATAGAATAATGAACCCAAACATTTTGCTACTTGGAGCAATCTTATTGTTACTAGTATCATTTTAAACAGGGGTTTGCATCTTGGGATATTACAATTGTAAACCTACTTTATAACTATAATTTTTCACAATTTTATTTTACGTATGTAATTTTACTAATTAATTGCAATGTAATTGCAATTTAAAACTAGAGCTATTATACTTAGGATCTGTTTAGTGTATCATGTAAAAGATATATGATATTATAAATAAATATTATCATGTTTTAACATGTGTTTAGGCCTTACACAAAATATAATGAAATTCAATCCACTCATTTTATAAAGTCAAACCCATGATAAATTAATCATCTTCCTTTATATATGTTAAAAAAATAGGATTAAAGTAAAATTTATCATCCCTTCCTTACCTTTAAAACTATGATTATATTACATAATCTCCTGTAGCTATGATGTTGGCTTTGTCAATTGAAGCACACCTCCACCATAGTTAATCAAAATATCAATTGTTTTTTTTTAGACAACACAATCGAATCAACTAATTTTAGTTAGACTTTTCATCCTCCTCTTATTTTTTCTTCTTATTTTACCCATGTCTTCGTCATATTGTAGTTAATTGAATAGAAAAAGAAAATTTAAAAAAATATAGACAAAGAATTTCAGTGAGAAATGTTGAAAAATTTATAATTGTTAAATAATATAAGATAATTGTTGTTTATAAGACTAAAAAAAATTTATCTAGACAAAATTAATACTATTATATTATATACATATTTGATAACAAACAAATAATAGTATAAGTTTATAACATCATATTATTTATATAATTGTATATCAACACTCTATAATATTGTATTTTATCCTTTGATTATCCTATCATATAATATTATATTTACTTACGTTATTCTATATTATACTAACACGTCCTTCTCAAATACAACCTTGCATAGTTGGCTTCGATGGCCGGGGATCACGGAAGAAATTAAGTTGAGGACATCCTTGTCAACCCAAACTTATTATGCTAGTTATTATTAGCTGTGCTTTTTTACCCACAAAATAAAACAAACAATATATCAAATTAAATAAATAAAGGATTACTCTATTCTGGTGTGACTTTGATTTGGGAGAGTTAAAGGACTGGAAGAGGACCTAGCCCACTTCGGTAGCTGCTTCTTATTCTTGGTTATTGCATCACAAGGTTCCAGCCCTTGCTGTAACAAGAATTTCGTAAAATCTTGAAACAAACATTAAAAATAACAAATCACTATATAAAACATTTTTTAAAAAAGAAGTCTGTGAAAGATGTGCGTTCAAACGCCAATAATGAACAGAAAACAAGAATGGCCTGCGCGTGGCTGCATGTGGCCTGCTGACTTTGCTAACACCGTCACTTCATTAGCATATGGGATGGTCCCCAATTCACGTACTCAGTCCAGAGATTGAGCCTTCAACCTAAGATGCCAGCATTTGGGTTTCGTGGAATTTGGCTTTCTAAGTTTGTGTTCCGACGCGTTTTTGCTTATCGATGCCATTAAAACAATTCTTGTTTTCTCACGCTGGTAAACGCTTTATTCTTAATTTTTTCTACCGACTTCGGTTTGATCTTTTGTTTGTTTTTGACGGCTTTGCTAATTTCCCCTTAATCATTGGATGGATGTTGACGTGGAAATATTCACTTAGATATATGTACCAGTGATGTTTGCATTTGACAATGTTAACATGATCCAGCTAAGTCCACTTGCACTTACAGAAAGAAATCTTCGTCAATTACAGTTTTTCTGACAAACATTTTAACTTTATGTAATATTTCATAAGACTATATTCACCTTATTACGAATATGCGATGAATTTGTCTCCTTAACTATTGTCCTTCTTACTTCAATCATAGGTGTAGCCATCTGGGACAAGGAAGACAGATATTTCTTCTAGAAGAAAAGATGTAATAGAGAGACTCACTTTGCTATCTTTCCTGCATATTATTATAGAAATATTTCTTACTGTATAATATTGACTTAGTTATATTTATTATCCAAGGGGAAACTATTATCATAACTCTATTAAGATATTAACTATTTTAAAATTTTTCAATTTGTTCGTCGACTATAAATTAACGTCATCTTACAATAAATTTATGATTTCTCTAAAATAAAGTAATAACTTAATAATATTAGACTAATAGCTATCTTAACGATAAAAAAAAGTGATATTTAATATATTGACTTATTATAATCTTCTTTTTGTTTTTTTAATAATTTTTTTAAAGACCAAACTCAACATTTAGTCCCTCAATCATAATAGCACTCACAATCTTGTCCCTCATTAATTGCCGGTAGTATTATTAGTCCCTGGTTTTTGTTTTTAGTATAACACATCATCCTTCCATGGATCTCTTGGCTAACGTTAGAAGAGATGGAAGAGGCTGATCTCGAACGTTCACCCGTGACATGGAACGCCAAAGCCACATTGGAAAGTCGGACACTCAAAAACAATGGATGGAGGAATTATTTGTCATGATAAAACCAAAAGCTTTGGACTAATAATGCTACCAGCTATTATTGAGGGACAAGATTGCCAGGGTGTCTAATCTTGAATGACTAAATCTTCTGTCTTAGTCTTTTTTTTTTTTTAAATTATTCTTTCTTTTTTTTTCCTATTAAGAGATTAATGCGATTTCCTTTTTTTTTTTTTCTCTTTTCTTCGATAGAATGAAATTAAAGATAACTTACTAATTCTGATTGATATTTTCTTAATTTGTGTCTAGAATTCATGAACTACGTACAGTTGTTACGAGTAGTTCTCAAAAATTGAGGAACAAGGCAATAAAATGTTGGTCATTAATTCATTATACTCTAAATATTTGTAACATAGAAATTGTGAAAGTATGAAGGGGTAAAGTAGATAGGAATTTTCAATCTTGTCAAGTTACTAACTCTTTCCTTCATTACTAAATTGGCTAGTGCACTGCATTTTTGTGTATTTAGGATACCAAACAAGTACATGAATTCCCCATGTATACATACCAAACAAAAACATAGAAAAAAAAAAGAAAAGAAAGCATAGGATCTTGAACTATTCTAATGCTCCATATATTATAGTTGCCTCGTTAATCTTGACATTAATTATAATCGTTTAGTTAAGATGTTCCTTTTTCGTTGTGTTAAAATGTTTGTGATGTGCGGCGTGTGCACCTCACACACGTCTTCCAATATTTTTTTGTGATATTAGTTTATAATTCCAAAAAAAATTATAAAATTCCGAGACCCACTAGTATCTTTTTAAGACAACACATGTTCTGAAAAGTCACATAAAAAAGATTTTAAAAATTCAAAAGATCTACAATATTGATACAATCATATATTTAAATTACAACCTACAAATGCAACAATACAATTCAATTAGCTTTTTACCCATATAATTTTACAAAACAACAGTTATAATTAAATTAAAAATTTTGTAAAATTCAAAAATCAATTTCCAAACAAGATTTAAATTTAGCAATTATTTTTCATATTTCACATGTTTGGCTTGGAGAGTCAGCTTTAAGTGCTAAGAAGCTATCAAAACTAAGGGAAGATTTTTGAATGGTCAATTTATTCGGCAAAATACAGCCATAACAGTCTTAACAGACAAAAACATTAAACTATTCAATCCATAGCACCGCACACGCAGGCAGACTCCATTCTAATATTCAAACAAGCTATCTTGTTCATATGTGTTTGCAAACTCTGACTTTGTGAATATGACATGTATAACGAGATAAACACGAGGCTTAGTCTAGTAAGCTGAAACTCCAGTATAAATAAGTGTTATTACATCTAGGGTATAACTAAGCAAAACACTAATCAAAAGCTATAATCTTCTTCCAACCTCCTTATGACCATGGCTGCTAGGTTTCCTGATTTCTTCACATTCAGCTTTTTCTTCTTTTCTCTTTTTGTTGCCATAGCTTCAGCTCAGTTATCCGAAAATTTTTATGCAACTTCATGCCCTAACGTGCTTACTACCATTAAGTCTGCAGTTGACTCTGCTGTGGAACAAGAGGCTCGCATGGGAGCTTCCTTGCTTCGTCTCCATTTTCATGATTGCTTTGTTCAAGCAAGTTTTAACTTCATATTGTTTTCTCTCTGTTTATGCTATTTTTCTTTTAAATTTTGCTTGCACATATATGCGTCTACTTCATGGGTTGCATTTTTGTACATGTTAAGTTGCATACTGTTTAAGATTAGCATGTTTTGTACTGCAATTTTGCACGGATTATTTCTTAAAATTTAAGGTTTTATTTATGAATATAAGCTAACTAAATATAACTTAACACCATAATATTATTGATTATACAACGTACAATTATAAGCACTTATTTAACAACTGATTCAAATGAAAGAGTTATTTATCTTGGAGGTGAATTGGTTACATGCATCAAATAGCCAATCACACCCTTTCCAGTATTCTGATGAAAAGTCATTATTGTTTTCTTTTAATTTTTAAGTCAAAGTTATTGCTATTAAAATTTTAAGTATTTCATTTGAAGAAGACATTCATCAAGTAGGATTTGCTCCAAGTGGCTTTTTTGTAAAAAAAAAAAAAAAAAGTAGCAAGGTCCAGATTTTGATCCTTAAAATGCCGACAAAATAATTTGAAGTCACGTATAATGCTACAGGTACAATTATTAAGGAGGAACAAGTCAAAAGTCTTTGATCGTTTGTTAAATAACAATTGGTAAACACGTGTGCTTGTTTGACTGTTTGGTGAAGTTAAGGACACCGAACAATTATAAGTGAAAAAAAAGGAGAGCGGAAAGTTCTTAATTAAATTGATCAAATTGTATTTATTTATTTCCACCCTTCTCCTGAGATCTAGTTAAATGTTATAAAGTAAAAGATTCCAGGATAATCAAGTCCATTTCTTTGATCACTTGTTAAAAACAAAAAAAAAGAATTGACAGCAGGTCTCTGTATTTGACCGTTTAGTAAAGATAAAAATATGTAACAATTTAGGAAGAAAAGAAAACCTTTATTTTTTTTTTTCATTTCAGAAATTGAATTTTATTTTTGTTTCTCATGTATACTGTGCTTTTCTTTAACAGGGATGTGATGCATCAGTATTATTAGATGACACTTCAACTTTCACGGGGGAGCAGACAGCTTTCCCTAACGTTAATTCCCTTAGGGGTTTCGATGTAATTGATACCATAAAATCACAAGTGGAAAGCGAATGTCCTGGTATTGTGTCTTGTGCTGACATTTTGGCCGTTGCTGCTAGAGACTCTGTTGTTAAAGTAAGTTAAATATTAGACTCTAATTATAACTAAAACTCTCTCTCTCTCTAGTTATATATATATATATATATATATAGATATATTGTATAGAGAGAGAGAGAGAGAGAGAGATGCATTGTATTAAATGACTTCGCATAAATATGATGGGCACTGATATATTTGATTGAATGTGTTATCTCAGCTGGAGGGACCAAGTTGGACAGTTTTATTAGGCAGAAGAGATTCAACAACTGCAAGTTTAAGCGAAGCCAATTCAGACTTGCCCGGTCCGGCTTCAAATCTTAGTGACCTTATCACTGCTTTTTCCAACAAAGGTTTCACCACCGCCGAAATGGTTGCTCTATCAGGTAGCGGTTGCTTCAAATTAAATGATTTAAGAGGTTATAGGTTCTTATCTGCTTCCTTACGGATTCTAAAAACAGAAAATGTGACTTAAAGTTACATTATTGTGTTCTTTAGTTTCAATATTTACACACAAATTATCGTTACCTCATTTTTAAATTCAAATAAAAGGTATTTATATAATACTTTATAGTTAAAAATAAACATAAATAAATTCAAACGATTAAATATAATTGATAGAAAATTTAAATTTGAATTTAGATGTAATGTTTTTTTTTTAACAAAAGTTTTTGTAGATTTTAAAATTACATAAAAATTCATTGTAAATCATGCAAATTTTTCAATAAAATATGGAAACGCAATTTCATACTTTTATGAAAAATTATAATAAAATTTTGAATTTTGCATAAATTTATAATTATTTTCAACAGAAAATGACATGAATGCATACCTTTTTTCATCATGTATAAAAAAATAACCCTTAATTAGCTCAATTTGAAGGCCTCTCACTTGGCTCAAATTTTAATGAAAAACAATTGTGCAGGATCTCATACAATAGGGCAAGCAAGGTGTACAAACTTCAGAACAAGGATTTACAACGAGACCAACATAGATGCGACCTTTGCAGCATCATTGCAAGCAAACTGTCCCTTCTCAGGCGGTGATGACAATTTGGCCAATCTGGACACAACTACTGAAAACACCTTTGACAATGCTTATTTCACCAATTTGTTGAGCCAAAAGGGCCTTTTGCACTCAGACCAAGAGCTCTTCAATGGAGGTTCCACAGATTCTCAAGTAACTGATTACAGCAATAATCCTGATACTTTTAATACAGACTTTGCTGATGCTATGGTGAAGATGAGCCAACTTAGCCCGCTCACCGGCTCCGACGGCCAAATTAGGACAAACTGTGGGGCGGTGAATTGAGTTTGGCCACAATATGTTGTGTGCAATGGCTATTTCACAACTAAGTTGTGTCTTTGAAATAAAGCCAATTTGTAGTTCTTGTAATTTGAGAATTAATCAATTGTCAAATATATGCTGGGTACTGTTTGATTAGAAAGAAAATGTGTAGCCCTTGTTATCGAAGTTGTTTTATATATTTAAGTAATGGTAAGTTATAAAGTTGTTTTGGTTTGATTCGATTTTAATTTATTATTATGTGATTTGAAACATCGGATCAAATTGACCCGATGAGATATACTTCTTCTGCAAATTATTATTTTGTATTTTTTTAATTCATATATTATTTTAGCCTTATAGTAAATTGTTAAAGGATTAAACTACCAAAAAAAAAAATCAATTTTGTCTGCTATAAAGTGATTAAAATTTTGTAATGACTTTAAATAGAAAAAATTTTAAGTCTTAAGTTCAAATGGAAGAATTTCATGTCTGATTATATTTAAAGAAGATACATTAAATTGTTATTATTACAGTGAAATTAGGTCAAATTTTAAGTTTAGAAGAAGAATTCTTTAATTTATTATATGTAAAGTAAAAGTACGTGTGTGATACGCATTCTAGATTACTAGGGCGGTGTTGTAGTAATCAAGATTGACTCCCCTCTCTCACTTAATCACTAGGGTGATTACAGACTTCCCTTATTATTTAAATTTAACTAGTTACTCTAAATAGGACTTTAATCTGTGTATATATTTCACTTTCCTTGTATTTTTTTATGTTTTGTTTGGAATAAATTTTTTTGGAATTGATTTATTTTATTTTTTGATGGAATTAATTTTAAAATAAAATTTGATAATATCATATTAAATAAAATTTTAAAATGAGAGTAAAGATTTGTATATAAAATGTATTTTAGGTCAAATGAAATAAATTTTAGCCAAATTTACAGTAATTATGATAGATTTTATAATATCGCAAATGTGACTAAAACAAAAATTATAAATAAAATGAAATCACTTTTAACATAAATTTAAACATTATTTAAAAATAAAATAAAATCTTGTTTTTACCTGTTTCAAACATAAGCTAACTGCCTGGCTTGGTTGAATTTATAAAACTTCTTGTTTTTTGTTACATATATCTGAGTTTGAATTTTAATATAAGGAGTTAAATATTCTATAAGGTTTTAAAGAAGTTAGTAATATATTATATTGAGACAGATCTAACTTATATTCAAAAAGAACTTTCCGTGATCTAAATAAATGATACCTTGGTTTAAAGCAAGGTTATATTTTAGCCATTTTCTGATGGCATCGTACTTGGTCAACTGGAAATATTTTCTTGATTAAAGGCCAATATTATAGCCTTTTCTAAAAAAAAAAATTATAAAAGGCAGCTGTTCTGAAAGCGAATAAAACATATGGAAAATCTAATAAGATCTTGATATCATTTTTCAAAAAAATAAAAATGAAAATTACGCTTTTGGTCCTTTTATGTACTACATTTTCAGTTTGGTTCTTGACTTTAGAGTTTTTAATTAGCTAGGTCCTTATCGAATTTCAATTTCAATTGAACAATGCCTCCTTGAATTTGCGTAGCATCCATGTAGACCACAACTTTGTGTTATAATTCCAGTACTCCAGTTTCTGAACTTTTGAAATCAATATGTGACTCTGGTTTCTTCCCTTTTTTATTTTTTTCAGTTTCTGTTTTATTTGTTTGGACTCTTGGTGTTCTAGTTGGTCTTTGGGCTTGTTTTGTATGTTTGGACCAAAAGAAACACTAATATTTTTAGTGCTCTCTTGTATCATGGAGATTAACTAGTTTTATATAATTTTATTAAAAGCAAATTACACTCACTTTTTCAAATCAGTCTAATTATATTCATATTTTTTCTATTTTTATAAATATGTATATTTATATTCCTTTTTCTCTATTTTAAAACTTACACTTTTTACAAATAAAAGAATTTAAGTGTAATTAAACTAAACCTTATAAAGTGAATGTAATTTGCCACAAAACAATTCGCCATTGCTAAGAAAAAATGAAAGTATATTTCTTTATGCATCCAATATATACTATTGCAAAAGAAAATGTTGGCTTGCATGAATTGTAGATTAGTATTACCAATTACCAAATAAGACTGCTCTGAGCAAATATGAATATCCTAATGAGAATGGGCCTTCAATAGTACGTTTGCACAAAATTATCCAAACACATACACCCGCATGATGCCACATTCAAGAAGGCACAAGTGATATAAAAATAAAAATAAAAAGTAAAAAGAAAAAAGAGACGTGCATCAAGCTTTTCATATCTCAAAATGTTTGCTAAACAGTCAAAATAATTTGCTAATGTACTTTATGAACATTACTAACATGTTTAAACTGTTTTTGTGTTGAATTTAATAGAGGAACATATTTTATCAATGCAACTTATGATGTCTAGATTCAACTCCACCAAACCCTGACAAAAAAATCAAATTTCAGATGTTATACGTCAACCACTCAACATTGTTAACTTTCACTACTTCGTACGTACGAAGCTATGTACATGTGTTCAAATATGATGTCTTCGAATTCGTTACATCTCTCTCAATTAAATTTTTTAACTGTCGATTTTTAGTAATTGCAACTTTTAAGAATAACAGATTTACAATTGCCTACTGTCTCTATGTTGAAATGAAATTATAAGAACTAACGGATAACCACTTATTTTAACCATCCATTTCTACCATATGAATGTCGACCTTATTCACGGTCTTTACAATCGCTGGCATTTGACGGTATCCACTCTTGCCCTTCAATTACACACCGAAGACCTTATTGCTTGATCTACATATTTGTCCCTATTCATCTTCGTTACAAAAATGACATCCATATTGATCATCAGTTTTGTAATCCTATTCATTTATGGACTGTTTTACCCTTAACAAAAATTCTATATAAGGGCATCAGGTATCCCTAACCCTAAGTTACATTCATTCTCTTGAACATGCACTACAAGAAAAACGCGGAATTCCAACGGAATATTCCAACAGATTTTATCCGTTGGAATATTCCAACGGATTTTCCTACGGAATAAGGTCCGTTGGATAATTTCAACGAATTTTCCCACGGACTATCGGTCCGTTGTAATAATTCAACAAAAATTGGTGATATTCCAACGGATTAATATATCCGTAGGAAAATC
>JANHAO010026739.1:0-11014 GCA_026873985.1 Saraca asoca | reverse complement strand
ATTGTTAGATTGATATTAACGTAAAGGTGCTGCATCAGCTCTATGTTACTTTAGAAAAACTAAAGCAAAAAGGAGATATTTTGACAACTGAAATTAAGAAGAGATTAAGGTTAATTGTAAGTAGACATCCTAACTTAAAAATTTTGATATTAATTCCTTACAATGTGCTGAAATTGAGAAGAGATTAAGGTTAATTAAGGTTACTTGCTCAATGTGCTGAATTCATAAAATGTCAAAATGTAAATGATAGCTTAGATCAATTTTCAGTTGCTTTGTATTTTCAACTTGGAGCTTGTGATCATTGGCACACTAGCACTTCACATCAAGAATCCAGACATTATATGTGTAAACTACATCAAATTGTAAGAAACATTCGTAATACCAATTGTGATGAGGCCTTGCTTTATGTCCCAACTTATTGCTGTGTGTCTTACATATCTCAATTCCTTAGATTAGTGACCATCTTCTGATGTGAGCTAATTGAGTTTTTTGGTTGGAGCAAGGCTTATTTTTATCTAGTCAAGCTCTTTTACTTAGTTAAACAGTTTAGGAAAGAGATGAGAAATAAAAATGAAAATTAACATTAAATGGTAGTGCTAAAAATATAGATTGCTTATGATGCTTTTGCTTGTAAATGATAGATTTATTAAATGGCTTGAAATTTTTTAAAAATAAAAAATAACAGCGATTAATTAATCCTAGCTAAATTAAATTACAAATTTTTTAAAAAATAATAGCGCCGTTAAATTTTCACTAAATTTCAATTTTTCAATTATTCCGTTTAACTGCTGCTAATATCGACCCGACAGTATATTTTTTTGTGGTTCTCGTAATCGTCACTATTGTATTCTGCAGCGATTCAAACCACTGCTATATATACTGCGTAATCGTCACTATTTTAAGAGTTTTTTTGTAGTGATAATTTAATAAACTATCTTTTATATCCACTTATAAATTATATTTTAATCCATTTATTTTAACAAAATAAAATTAAAATTATTTATAGCCCACTAAAAGAATTATAAAAATGATTCTTACATTTAAATAATTCTTACATTTAAATCATACATAAAAGTTATAGATAAAACTGGACAGGAATGTTTTGTTTAATATATAGTTGTTTGCCCTTTTTCTATCAAATGTTACCAAAAAAATTATTATGAAATACTTATAAACTCAAAGGTAAGATGAAATATTACTTTGGTGGAAAGAAATGAAGATTAAAGACAATTTGTGAATTATTGTATGCTTTAAAAAAAAAAAAAAAAACCTTGTTCAGTAAAGACAGAGAACGAAAAAAGAGATTATGAAGCCATATTGTCCATTTTCGAGGCTAAAAGTCACATCACCTTTCTCTTAGGTGGAATTCAATATCACGTGAATTGCATTTGTGTAGATCATATCTTTTGCACCACACAAATCATATCATCATTTTTATATTAAAATTTAAAAATTATTTTCTTTAATATATTAACCACAAAAAAAAAACTAAATTGAAAATCTATACTATTCCAATTTGTTATCATTAAATTATATTTAAAAAAAATATAGATGCATTGGGATTTAATGGATGCAGTCAAAGATTATTGAGTTGAATACCTACCAGATTTTCTATGGTATTGATTTTCTGTGAATGAATCTAAAAAGTACAGGGCAGGGTTGATCTCAATCCCCCAAGGTAAACGAGGAGGGACCCTTCCGCTTTAGAAAAAGAAAAGTTAGGATGCCAGTTGTTACAGTTTGAGTAGAGGTTGGGGTTACTTAGGGGTCACCGACAGTGACATTATGATGAAAATGTCTCCCGAATGAATGGTTAGGAGTCCATTAAAATATTACACAAAATTAAAACTCAGAAAGGGACTCTTGGGGTTGAGGGAGGCAACCATGTGGATGGATCAGTGGGGGACATACCAAACTCTTCAATTGAACTCTCTTGCGCAACAAAATAATTCACCACTTTCACAAGAAATATAATATATTATGATCACTCGTCCCACTATACAATAATTTACTAAAATTTCAACTCTTTTTTAATTTTATAATCATTTTTACTCATTGACAAAGATTTGTAATATTTTTTATAAAATAATGCTGAATTACTCCAACTCTTAAATTATGTCTTCGTTATTTTTTTATGTTGAAAAAGTGTAAGTGAATTTTTGAAATAGTAAGAGATTCACATGATTAGGCTAAATATCAATAAAGATAGAATATTTTTGTTAAAAACTTTGAATAGATCATATGGGAATATACAGTACGATTCCATCATTTTTTTAAATATATATAAGAAATAAGTAAGTGAAAAAGAGATGGGACAATTATTATTCGGTGTGTGTATATATATAATATGCAAAAGAAAACGGGGAGAGAGATAGCAAAAGCTTTCTCCCCACTGTTCCTCTCCCTACTGTTCCCCTCACTTAAATGTGGTAGGACTGGATTTTGGTCAGAACCACCAGGGTGTGTCTCTGAGACTTTTTGGAGGTTCACAAGCAAGAGAAAAGGCAAAAAGCTAAATATTCAAACAAAAGTCTCTCTCTCAGTCACACCAAAAGTCTCTGGGGTTTGTTTATGTTTGAAGAAGAAACAGAGCACTCTGTGTCTCTCCAACAAGTGAAGAAGAGGATGCCCAGGCCAGGCCCCAGACCCTATGATTGTGTTAGGAGAGCTTGGCACAGTGACAGACACCAACCCATCAGAGGAACTCTCATTCAAGAGATTTTCAGGTTCAAAATTTCAACTTTTCTTTTTTGTCTCTTACCAATATTCATATATTATTCTTCATTTCTCTTCTTAAACTCTGTGTTTGATTAGGGTTGTGAATGAGATACATAACTCTACTACTAAGAAAAATAGAGAGTACCAAGAGAAGCTTCCTGTTGTTGTGCTCAGGGCAGAAAAAATTATGTACTCTAAAGCCAACTCTGAGGTAGTTTTATTTATTTTTACCCATATTTCTGTCATTGAGATTTCCTATACTCAGCCATATTTAACAGAAAATCGAAAATAGACAGATTTTGAGAAACATTATGCTGAATACGAACTATTGTTGACACTATGTTGTTGTATAGGCTGAATATATGGACCTTTCAACACTTGTGGAAAGAACAAATGACGCCATTAACACAATAATTCGACTTGATGAGAGTACTGAGGAAACTGGAGAGTATATTCAGCCTTGCATTGAAGGTATTCCCAATTCATTCTGATCTTTGAAAAGAAAAAAAAAGAAGAGACCCAATCTTTTGCGTGTTAACGTTTAGGGATGCGCCCTTTACTTAAAAGTGGAATCTTTATGTGGTTCCCCATTTCCCAACCCTTACAGAAAGTAAAGAAAGTGAAAGAGAAAAGAATATTGAAACTGTGTCATCTTTGTGCATAGTGTAATGATTCTTCTCAATTTGGTATTACTCAGCTGCTCTTTGTTTGGGCTGCTCACCAAAGAAAGCTTCAAGGAGCCAACGCAATAATCCCAGGTGTTATCTGAGCGCCAGCAACTTTCATGAGCCTCCAACTGTTTCTCACAACACAGGACACAACTCTGCCGGCGGGGATCATACAACAAGGCCACACTATGTGTCTAATTGCTCAAACTTTGATCAAACAGCGTCATTTACGTCTATCCATCCAGGCAACCGGTGCTTTGAACTCCAACCGTTATCAAACTTGTTTTCCGCTTACCCCTTGTATTATGGGAATCATGGCCAATTTGATGAGCGCTGGCAAGGTTGTAAAATCCCACATCGACCAGTTTCCAAGGCTGGTGTTCAGAATCAGTTGGCTTGTAACTCAAATGCTTCAAACCAGAGAGCTCAATCATTCACAGTGAAGAATCCTGAGAACCCTTGCGCAATTGGATGTGATCTATCACTGCGGCTAGGCCCTTTCTCCATGCCAGCTCCAACCAGCGAAAATGGTCAGCTCCAAGATCAGGTGAGGTGCAAGTTCATTGCTCAGACATCCCAGATGGACAGAAATTTCTCATACTTTGGCACATTGGGTTGCTTTCTAAATAAGTGTAGCTTCAAGGATGAATCTATTGGGAGTGTACGACCAACAGTGCAAAAAAGGAAAGCAGAACTTGTTGAAGCTGTGAAAAATCAGAAATTTTGCTTGCAGCCATAGTATTGACTACAAGAGTTGGGAGATTGTGGTTTGTAGACTAACTTTGATTCAATATGCTTCTTGAAACGGCTAGGCGTTTATGTACTGTTGAGATGATTCTCAACAACGTTTCAGTAGTACAGTGTTATGTAAATAGTTATAAATTTTGATGGGGGATGAATTGGAGAGCCTCTCTGCTATGTAGTAATATATGGCATGTCTATCGTATGTAGCTTAAGGATTGAGCAATATCTATGATTTCTGGTTTTTTCTTTTTGGTTGGGTAGAAGTAACATCAATGTTGATGTCCTGCAACTAAGATAGGATGTCCCTTGCAATCCAAGTGTTGTACAACTAATATTATGCAATTTTACAGTTTATCTACGTATGCAGTGACTTTTTTGCCCCCTTAGTTGTGAAATCGGAGTTGAAGAGTAAGAGAGGGACCTTTCAACTCTGAATATGAAATGTGATTTGACATTTGCTTATTCATTCATCAGCAAGCCATGAAATTATTCGTAGGGAAAAATGTTTAAAAAATTGTATGCATTAATTTTTTTTTTAATATATACGGATGATATTCACTCGTTGTCATTGAAAATTGTTTAATTCAGATTATGTTGTTTTATGTGTGAGAGATAAATATTTTTTACTGAATAAATGATCCTTGAAACAGGGTATTCAAGTTGAGATAAATTTTGGGTCTCTGTTTGTTCACTTGTTTGTGGCAGTAAATGTTTAGGCATGAGATTCATGAATATCAAAGTTGAAATTTAGGGCAAGAGGTGTTGTCTCTTGGCTTTGTCTAACCTTAAACCATACTATTATAAGACATTATGGTGTATAAATCTGTGGGCCCCTCGAATTTGTGGAATGAAACAAGTTAAATGGGGAATAGAATGACTGACAAGAATGGGGTGAGGCTTTTGGTTAAGGAAGTGGGCGACAATCAGATCTTCTTTGCCATATCTAACCATCTCATCTCAAACTCTCAATGTGGCTTCAAGACGTAGCATGGACCCCTTGTGTGAGTGAGGTCTATTCCAGAACCAAAAACAAAAATTATTATATTCAGTACTTAAGGGCTTGTTTGGAAAGTAAGTTTTTTATTTTTAAAAACAGTTTTTTTATTTTTCTGTTCTTAAAAGATAAAATAATCTGTTTGATAATCTGTTTTCAAAAATTATTTTTCAAAAATTGTAACTAAAAAATAGTTATTTTCCCTTGTTTTTGTATATAGCTGTTTTTAAATTTTTTTCAAAACTAAGAAGAATACTTATTTTCATTAATGACAAAGTTATAAATAATATTAAATATCTTTTTTTCATCTTCAAAAATAAAGAAAATATTTATTTTCAAAATTTACATCCAAATAAGTTTTTTATTTTTTAGTTCTAAAAAAATAATTTTTAAAAATAATAAAATAAAAACACCTGAAAACACTTTCAAACAGGCCGTAATGTGTTCAATTTGTTTCCTACTTTGCTTCCATAAGGACAAATTTTGATCCCTAGCCTCTAAACTTTGATACTCTTGTTTATTTTTTTCTTTTAAATTTTATTTATGTTTTCTAATTCCATGCATGACACTGATATTCCATTAGTTTAACAAATTATGATCCGACATCTTTTTAAAATTAAACCATTTTGCTTACAAACAAATAATTATAAAATGATTAGAAAATGAATATATGAAACGAGAAGTTCAAAGGATCTTGATAATTATATACAGAGGAATAATATTATCTATACATAATATTTTTTATTTTATTTTTCATATTTATACATATACATTTTAAGTTAAATTGATCATATTTATTTAAATTTAATTTAAAATATGATAGGATAATTATGAAAGAGTAGTATATCCTGCTATCATTTTTCTAAATACAGTATTCTGTCATTGCGTAGAATGACAGTTGAGTTGGGGAAAGATGCAAAGAAACGAAGTTTGGGATAAAGCAGCAATCAAATGGAGCAAGGTATAAGAAAATTTTTAACAAGATGCCTATTTATTTAATGCATGTTTTGCTTTCACTCTATATTTATCTCTATTAATAGTTAGGATAAGTCTAATTGGGATCAATTATTCTGTAAATGACGTTTGTGTTGGTTATAATTTGTTGATCTTAATCAAACTCAACAACGCATACATGTTTCATGAAGGCGTGCCAGTAGCAACCAAAGCAACCAAAATTTAATATTTTTAATTGTAACCATTAGTCATAGTTTCCAAACATCTGAAGAAGTATAATGGAAGTCAATCTGCAATAGCCGATGAAGATAGGGGTAGGAATTAGAACCATCAATCCCCTCAAGTTGGAGAAGTGGTATCGCAGCAAGAAAGTGTTTGATGAACTCTTTACAACACTCTTTTCCACTGCAAATCACCTCAAGCCTTTCATATTCCTCAGTTAGAGTGGTATTCTTAGTGTACTTATCCCTTTTTGCTAGCATCAAACTAGACTTATCGAATTTCAGTATAAAAGCCTGTTGGCATCCCTCAAAAAGCCTCTCACCCAAAGTATCAATTATATAGTAAGCCTCTGATTCCACCTTCAGCACAAAGAAATGATCGTTCCAACTTACTATGTAAATTCTTGGCTCACAATCAACCACCTTGTTTATCTCACTCCAAATGTCATCAAACGACATATGCCCTTTTAAAGACTCAAATTTCTCGGGAGAGAAAAATCCAGTATATGATTTTTCAGGCACAACTCTGATTGGCCTGATTTTGGCTTCAATGATAGTCTCCAAATCAAAGTGCTTATCTGAAAATCGCTTTATGTAGTTATCATGGTTGCAGAGCTTTCTCCATTCAGAGGAGCCTTCTGTGATGATACCATCAAATTGTGGTCTTGTGGGCATTTCTCTGTTTGAGTGGAGCCAGTGGGCTATGAATGCAACTAATGCTGTGCAGGCACTCTCACCTGAAGCTTGTTGGCTTCTTTGGTCAAATGAAGCTAAAAATACATTAGTTTTGAGCTTTGCTTTCCTATCTCTGCTTGTCAATTCCTTCACTTTCCAATTGCTTGCACTGTGATTATCCTTTTCAAGGTCTAGTTTTGGTGTTTCTTTTGATGCCTGAAAGAAATTGACAAGCCGAATTGTTAGACTAGAAGTTGTGACCTTGTCTTCATCCTGAAAGTCAACAAACAATTATAAAAATGGCCCATTGAAACAGTCTTCCACGAAAGTAAAACTAATAATAATATTATAGTACAATACAAATAAAGACAAAGTAACGAAGGTGTTACATAAACATAAAAAATTGAGGACTGTTTAGAAATTTATTCTATTTTTTATTTTTAAAAATTATTTTTCAAAATAGCTCAGAGTTATTTTAAAAATAATTTTTAAAACAAGATTTCAAAATAAAATTTTTAAATCTGTTCTTAAAAATAATTTTATTAAATAATTTTTTTTATTTTAAAAACAATAAACTGTTTAAAAATAAAAAATTAGTTTTAAAAACAGTTACCAAACAGATTTGAATATCTAGAAAAATCTCATATAACTTAGTTCTGCATAGCAAGAGAAAGTAAATAATCAAAATAAGTGTAACTGTTGTTAATAAACATTATATATTAGCATTATTGTAGTTCACATACTCTTAAAAGGCCAGAGTTGTTGGTCAAAGTCTGTGATTTGCTTTTGGTTGTTACGAAACTCAACTCCCTTGTGCCTTCTCTGTTCAATGAAAACGTTGACCAGCTCCTCTGGTCTGTGCCCAAAGGAGGAGTCTCTGTCCCTGCATTGTTAATGCTACTGAGGCTGCTGCTTGTGGACTTGTTCGACGAGTCATCTGAGTCAAACACTGCTAAAGATCCATCAGATTGATATGGACTCGCTTGTTCTTGTTGAACTCCATCAGTCTTTCCTTTCTTGTTCTTCATCAACCTTGCCAAATACTTCAATCTCCCAATCAATCCAATTTGCTTTCTTGACTCAACCGAGTTTTGAGCGGTTCTTGGTGAGCCATGAGAATTCCTAAGCCTTAAAAAGCTCATGGATACCTGCAAAAACAACCAAAGACTGTAACAGCTTGCCTTGTCTTAATAAAACTAAGGAGAAATATAGAATATTTACTATTTGCCAGAAAGGAAAAGAGAAATCATTAACGACAATAAAAATATCAATCAAATGACAGTAAATTAAACTTGTCAACATAAATTGAATTCACAAGCATTAATTATATGCTTCAAATATTTGTTATATACATTTAAATAAAATTAATAAGAAATTTGAATAAAATAATTATTATGATTAATAAAAAAGAAAATTAAATGGAAACAAACTTGAAACTTACCGAAAGGGTGGCCTGAATGCACAAACCATTGACCTGCAGTTCGATCGGAAGGTTTCGTTGAAGCTGAGAATTTGACTCCTTCGTCTTCATCTTCTCCTCCCTCGCCAGCAACTCCGCCACTGTTGCTTTCATCATAACTTCTCCGACCACCGCCAGTTTAGCTTTCGGTTGTGCACTAGTTTCACCCTGCAATATTCAATTTTCCGACAAACAAGCTAGTGAACGACGATAAAACTTGATATGAATAATAAAAATAATCGAAACAAAACGAAATAAATTTATAAAAAAAAAAAAAGTGAACTTACATATAAGACCTGAAAAACCATGTTAGGAGGAGTGACGTAGCCGGGATTGTTGAGGACGACATGGAAATCGCAGAGGTCGGGGGCGTCCCATATAAGAAATTGGGATTTGCTGAGATTCCGAGGATCAGTGGTATGAGTGAGTTGTCGTTTAGTTGTCGGATAAAAAGGAAGTCGGAGAACATTATTCGATTTAGAAGAAGCTTTGGCTGTAATCTGAATGGCGATGGCCTTGTGAGTAGCAGCAGCCACCTTGGCTCCGAACAGTCCTAAATAGAGCTTCAATTGGTTCAACCTCACCTCGTACTTTGTCATTTTCGTTTGTTCTTCTTCCTGAGACAAGAACAGAAATATGAAAACGTTGGAATGAATAGTATCGCAGCGGCAGCCACTGTATTGCATTTTAAGTTTGTTTTATTGGGCAAATGAATTGAATTGAAAGCAGTCACAAAGAAGTCCACGTTTCCGTGTGAGAAACTACGGTTGTTTGGTCTGCAAACACGCTGGTTCATATTTGTCAATTTCTATCTTTCAATATTTTATATTAGATTATTGGGCAAATGACTCAACCTTCCCCGAGGTTTGTGGTAATTACACAAAGACCCCTAATTTTGGAAAATTAATTTACCTTTCCTCACTTTTTTCGCGAAAGTTACACTAATCCCCCACCATTAACTTCCTGTTCAAAAATATGTAGCTTGTGAATAAGCTAAAACGATCAAGTGAAATAAAAGCAATAAAATTCTGAGCATAGGCTAGAAGACACTTTTCACAATTGAATATTTTCACAAGTTTCGAGTAACAATATTTGACTACCAATAATTAGAGGTATGTAACTTAATTCCGTTACATGTATAATTTAGCTCTATTTTGCTTACATTAGCAATATCAGAGCCATTTTTCATGTCATGTTGCTTCGGTATTATTTTTATTATTATTGTTATAAGATGAGAAAACACATTTTTTTAAAATATATTTAAGTAAAATTGTTTTCTTATGATAAAGCATTTTGAACATAATAGATAATTTTTTTACCATATAAATGCGTAACTTATGTTTTTTTGTTTTTGTTTTTAATTTTTCGATATGTTTGGATGAGTATAATTCATTAAAATGTGATTATGAATAATTTTATAAATTTAATTTATTAACTTGTGTAATTAAATTCTTCACAATATTTGAATATGAGTATATGTATAATATATAGATTAAAGTTTATCAACATAAGGAATTAGTTGATATTATGGATTTTATCATAGAGATGTCATTTCAAGGTTATCATGACTTAAGATTAACCACAGTATCTTAAATTATCAAGAATAAATTATAGCATTTTCAATATTATATATGGTTAAGTGACATCTAATAGTGCAATTAATTTATAAGAATAATTGTTTTGTCCTACAAGGAGATAATTATTATTTTTTAATTAATTGGAATAAGATATTGAATGAAATTTATTTTGATACCCACAAGTAAGAAATATTTATTTTTAGAATGATTAATTCAATAGTCTTCTTTAATAAAGATAATTAGTAAATTCATAAAATTATCTTACAAGAAGGTTAAAATTTACTATTAAATATAACATTAGTTTATTCAGAATTTTGGTCAATTGCTCATAGCATAAAATTTATTTTGCCTTAGTTATTGGTGACATTCTTGCTGCTTTTATTAGTAATGCATCTTGTATCCCAAAGCTTAGTAGTGATAAACTTTTTTACTGGAAAGAAAAGGTCTTTTTGATATTTAGGTACATGGACCTTGACCTAGTGCTCCATGTGCCCCATAGAATCAAGTATGTCTTAGCAAACTTCTCTATATGAAAATTAGGAGAAATCTAACAGTTTAAGTTTAATGCTCATCAACATTCATGTAAGTAATAACATTAGGAGCTCAATTCCCAAATGTGATAAGGTCAAAAATTTCATGAAAGCTATTAAAGATCACTTTGTAACCTCTGATAAGGCATTGGCTAGCATCATAATAAAGAAACTTTCAAGCATGAAGTTTGACAATTCTAAGGGTGTGCACAAGCATATTACAAAAATGAGAAACATTCTTACTCAACTTAAGTCTTTAAAAGTGAAGATTTTTTACTTCTTTCTTATTCATCTTGTGTTAGATTCTCTTCGAGGAGAATATAAATCCTTTAAGATACCCTATATAACACATAAGGAAAATTGATCTATTAATGAACTTTTGACCATGTATGTGTTAGTCATATATAGGTGCCCTAGAGTCAATTTGATTGGAGCTCTATTGCATCTATAACTAAGCAATCTGTGGATTGGATA
>JANHAO010026738.1:0-11015 GCA_026873985.1 Saraca asoca | reverse complement strand
AACAAAAGGATAGAAAAATCACAAATTAATAACAAATCAAGAGGTAATGATCATCATAATAATGTGTATTTTGCTCGTTTATCATGTAACCATTGGACAACCAAAAGACATATTTTTTTTGGTAATCTAACTTATGTTACTATATAAATGAGGTGAATCACAAAAAAAAATTACACATACTTAGTTATTCTATTGGCTCTTGATTCAAAGGCTATACTTGGGTCTTTATTATGCAAGAAAGGGAGTGAACAAGTCCTCTATTCTACTCTTCATAATATTAACTTGGTTACTGATCCTGGGCACATTTTTGGGGCTATTTCTATCATCCTAGGGCTGTTCTACAAGATCATTGGGATCAAAGATCTTGTATGTGTTGTAGCTCACCTTGCTTGGAAAGATAGGTGAGTTCATGAATACTATAGATCATTTTTTAATTATTTTTAATAAGAAATGAATGAAAACCACAACATTGGTATCAAAGCATCTATTTGTAGAAACATGTTCATAGGTGTAGAACATAGTCTTTGGCATGTGACTTAGTATCTTGAATGTTTTTTTCCTATGTGATCTTTATGATTGACATGAAATTAATAAGTTAATGGGCTTGTATGCTAAAAATTTTTTTATTCAAAAGTGACTTGAAAAAGCTTAAAAACTTTAGCTGGGTTTTTTTAAGCTTTCAAAGTAATTCCTCGTAACTAAATCATTTTAAGACATAAAATAAATGATTTTATTTGGAATAATAAAATTTATGCTTAAATCGATTTGATTATAGGTTGAGAATGCTTATCTTTGGTTTGTTTAATCATATATTAGTTATTTTTTAATCAATTCATGTGATTTATGTCTTGTTGTGAAAATGAATATGCTAATGGGTAAAAAATTGTGTGACGTAGTATGGTTACTGCCACAAAGGGCATTATAGCTAAGCTAAATAAAGATCTGAAGCTTGATAGGGATAACTATCCTCTATGGCAACAAAAGATTCAATTTTTGCTCATTAAACAAGTCACACTCAAGATAAAATCCACTACACTTCTGGAGTTGGCTCCAGAAGCATCGAATATGGATAAGACCAAGTATAAAGCTCTAAAAAGAAAAAACACCTTGGCTAGGGTCATCTTGCTTAGTGCAATGACCAATGATCTGATAGTTGACTTCACCATGCTTAGTTTGGGAAAGAAATATAGGACATCATGAAAACCAAGCATGGAAGTGTTTCTATAGAAAAACAAAGGGCCTTATTCCTTAAGTTTGAGAATTATTCAAAGAGGCAAAAACACAACATATCCCGCCACCTTCGAGAGATGTCTCACATGATCTCAAGCTTGAGAGAAATTGAACATACAAGTGCAAGCAGTTATTCGATCCTTTCCTAATGATGAGTGGCACTTGATTAAGATCAATTTATGCTATAACTCAGAGATTAAGACCTTTGATGATATTGCCAGACATCTTTTATTAGAGGCTAAGGTGATGGACGTCAAGAACCCATCCAAAGTATATATTGCTGAGGCATTTTTTTCATTAAAGAAAAAGAAGAATAAGGGTTTAAAAAAGAAAAAGTTCTCTAAGGAAGGTTCTAATTCTGATACTAAGAAATCAAAAATTGATGAGAAGTGCAAGAAGCCAAAAAATAAAGAAAAAATCAAGTGCTTTAGTTATGGCTTGAAGGGATATTTTGCTAAGGAGTGCAAAAATCCTAAGGCACAAATACTCTCTACTTCTTATACACATGTTTCGTCATGTATTTTAATAATTAAATTTGACTCTTTGTGGGCTGTTAATCTAATAGTAATTGACCACATAGCTTAGGATTGAGACTTGTTTGTGAGCTACAAAAAGCTTAGTGTTGGAACCAAGTGGGTTTTTGTAGGTGACAACTCTCGTTTGGAAGTAGAAGACATTGGAATTTGTAGAATACCTTTGTCTAATGGAAAGCATTTAGTGTTGGTGGATGTTTTATTTGTACCTGAAACAAGGAGAAACTTAATCTCTGTAACTTGTTTGCTGTGTTTTGGTTTCAATTTAAATTTTCATATTTGTGTATTGGATATTTCTCATCATAATGTCAAGTTATGCACTTCTTTTCTTAAAGATGGTTTCTTTGTGTTAGATACTATTACTAATGGTAGTAGTTCTTCAGGTGATTACCTTATTGTGAAGTCAAATGATCAAGTTGTTTGGCATTCAAGGCTGACAAATATTGGTCAAAATATGATGCCTAAGTTCGCCAAAAGTGGCCTACTTGGATCATTATCTGAGGTATCACTTCCAACTTATGAGTTTTGTCTCACTGGTAAATCTACTAGTAAATCATTGGAAAAGGTGTTTAATGTGATTATCCATTGCAATTAATTCATTCTGATGTATGCAAACCATTAAATGTGGTATTAAGACTTAGTCATATGTATTTTTTGACATTCATAGATGATTGTACTTGTTATACCCATGTCTATCTTCTGAAATATAAAAGTGAAGTGTTAAGTCACTTTAGATCTTATGTACTTTTAGTAGAGTACCAATTAAACCAAACTATGAAGTCTTTGAGGACTGATAGGGGTGATGAGTACTTATCCAACAATTTTAAGAGGATGTGTAAAGAAAAGGGAATAAAAAGCCAGCTTACTATCCTTATCATACCTCAATAGAATAGGGTGGCGGAGAGAAAAAATCAGGCTTTCTTTGATATGGTACAGACCATGATGGCAGAGGCCAACTTGGATCTCTCCTTTTGAGAGGATGGCCTACTCATAGCAATCCATATTCTTAATAGAGTGCCTTCTAAATTTATTCTTACTACTCCTTATGAGCTTTGAACTGTTAAAAAGTAAGTAATCTCAGGCCTTGGGGCCATGCAACTTATGTACATACTCTAAATTATGAGTTTGGTAAACTCGAGCTACATGGGAAGAAATGTGTTTTCTCAACTATTCTGAACGCTCTGATGGGTATGTGTTCATTGATTTAAAGCAAAACAGTAAAAAGGTTGAATTTGAGTCAATGGACACTACCTTCTTAGAGAATGAGTTTACATCTATAAGGATTATTGATAAGTCACAAACCCTATACAAACTTATAGATTTTGGACATTTGTTTCAAATAAAAGTGGTGTTGTTTAAATGGGAGCTTAGTGTAACACCAGTGGCTGATCAAAGCGATGAACATGATCTTTATCAACTTATAAAGGATACAATTGCTCAGCATGATCATAATGTTGATCATAAGCCGGTTCAACCCATTAAGGTTTTTGAACCTCATCAAGAGCATTCTAATTCTGATAATGAGGGAGATACTAGTGAGTAAACCCTTACTAAGCCTCCTTCTCTTCATTGTTCCACTTAATAATTTAAACCACCTAAATGGTAGATTTTGAATCAAAGTAAAGCTCACTTGGCCACATCTCTTGATGATTAGCCACACAATGATAAGGAAGCTCTTGATTGACCAAATAGTGAGAATTGGTTAATTCAAATGAGTGATGAATTAGATTCAATATATGCTAATCAAGTATGGGAATTAATGGATCTTTCTTAAAGCCAAAAGGCAATTGGGAGCAAATAGGTTCTTAAAATAAGTAGGAATGTAGATAGTAACATAAAAAAGTACAAGGCACATTTAGTTGCCAAAGGGTATTCTCAAAAAGAGGGGATCGAATACAAAGATACCTTCTCACTTGTAGCATGGTTTAATTCCCTTAGTTTGATTCTAACCATTATTGCTAAACTTGATTTGGAATTGCACCAAATGGATGTTAAAACTTCCTTTCTCAATGGTGATTTGAGTGAGCAGATTTATATGGAATAACCAGAGTGTTTTGTAAAAAAGAATCATGAGAATAACATTTACAGACTTAAGAAGTCTATTTGTGGTCTCAAATAGGCTTCGAGATAATGGTACTTGAAGTTCCATGAGTCAACCTTGAATTTTAGTTTAAGGATGCTAGATGAGAACCATTGTGTATATTTGGTGCATTCAAATCATAAGTTTGCAATAATGTCACTCTATTTGGATGACATTTTGTTGGCTAGTAATAACTTAGAATTGGTGCATAAAATTAAGAAATGGTTATCCTCTACTTTTGAAATGAAGGATTTAGGTGAGGCTACTTATATCCTTGGACTTAAGATTCTAAGGGATTGGCCTGAGAGTTTGTTAGTATTGTCATAAGAAACTTACATTAGTAAGATTCTTGAGCATTTCGACATGCACAATTCTAAGGCAATGAGTATTCTTTAGCCCACAGCTATAAGCTTGATAGGTTAATGTGTCTGAGCACTCCCAAAGAGAAAGAGGAGATGAAAACTATTCCATACCTTAGTACAATTGGAAGTCTAATGTAAGCCATATTGTGTACATGGCTAGATATTAGCCAAGCAGTGGGTCTACTAGCTTGTGATTCATCTAATACAGGCCAACAACATTGGAAATATGTTAAATGGGTCTTTAAATACCTTAAGGGTACTAAGGATTATTGGTTATGCTACCAAGGTGGTAACCTTTTGTCAAGGGTACACTGATGCTAATTAGGGTGGGGATAGAGATAAATATAAGTCTACATTTGATTATATTCTTTTGCTCAATAGTGGAGCTATCTCCTAGAGTAATAAGAAGCAAACTTGCACAGCTTTGTCCATAAAGGAGGCCGTGTTTGTAGTTGGGGTAGTTGTTGTGTAAGAAGCCTTATAACTTGGTCATTTCCTTCAAAATTTAAGAGTTAGGGCTCCTAATGAGCCAATCACTATTCATTATAATAGTATGGCCGCATTAGCTTATATAAAATCTAAAGTATCTGTTATGCGTAAAAACTGGTATTGCGAGATGGGTTGGCAAAGGTCCAATAGAAATTGAGAAAGAAACTTAGCATGCTTGACTGCAAGGTCACTATGCAACCGTCTCACTGAGCACTAGGCCCCAACTCACTAGCGACAAGCCTTAGCTCATTGATAGCTCGAGCTCGTGACCCATTTGAGTTTGACCTCACGAAGCAAAGATAGCCCATAGTGTCTCACCTAGCTAGAATCCTGGTGAGGTCGAGCATACAACCAATGGACAACTTGCACTGCCATTCTCCAAAATGCAGCCCAAAAGTCCCACTCATAGAAAGCATTTTCACTCAAGTCAACTAACAATCTATAGAAGCCTACTTGTTATACTTTAGATTGTCTTGTATATTTATTGTTTAATGTAACAGAAAGATAATTTGTGAATTTACCATTATAACCTCCTTTCCCTTATAAATATAAGGAAGGAGCCCTTTACAAGAGAGAGTAAGAAAAAAAGCACTATACTGAAACTTCGTAAAAATATCTTTAAATATATAAAATACTACCATGAACGTAGGGACTGGTTCTATCTAGCTTTGGCCGAACCAAATTAAACACCTGTGTTCTTCATTCTTCATCCCTTTCCTCTGGCCATTCAGCACTTCCTCACTATCAAAACAACTAGATAATAGCTTAGGCCCCGAAAGAATGCCCTGAGGTTGGCTGGATTAGGTAGAATCAAAATCCTCCGTCAACAATATCATGGAAAGACCAAGCATACAGGGATTAAGTATTAACTTTATAAGAAATACAATTAAGGATAAGGAAATACATTTAGAATATATGCCTATAGGTCAAATGGTGGTGGATCCATTGACTAAGCCTATTTCACCAATCTTATTTACCAAGCATGTTTAGGCAATGGGACTCTGTAGTTTGTAGTTCCTTATTTGTATTTTTTTTCCATTGTCATTTGTTTAGTACCCATGTTGATTGAAGGGATGTATTGCTTATGTGTTAATATGATGAATATTCTTCATTCATTTTCATGCATGTTCTTGTTTTTGCTTCACAATGAACAATTATAGTATGTCAAACATAGGTTATGGATAGATTCTTTCACATGAATGATCTAACTCTATTTTTTTGTAAGAATAGATATTAGACTACTCAAGTAAATAAGCATAGTTTACTTGTCAAAATGATGTGCCATTTAGTAGGAAATATGTCTTATTTCAATAGTTGTTACAATTTTCAGCTTGTAACAACATGAGTTTCTTAAAGTTGCCCTGAATTAGCATTATTATTGCTTTATTCAAGATTTACTAAGAATATATGACCATGAATACATGTTAACCTATGTGATCAAGTGTGAATTCTTCTATTTGATGATCAAGTTAGTCATGAGGCTAATTAACTTGTCTCGTATGGTATTTGCTGACATATGCTCCTAAAACATTTTTTTTCTCTAGTGGGAGATCATGTTTATCTTTTGATTTGTTCAAGTGGAAGTTTTAGGTGAAATCACGTTAAATGATTTAAGTAGGAGATGACAACTCACTCTATGGGTAAATCATTTATGTGGGAAGCTATACCATAACACGTGTGTATAAATGACTAGATAGAGATAACTTGAAGTGATCCCCATCTTCAAATGTATGAGTTTTCTTTGTGATTAGATGTGCTTTGGTCACCATAATACTCTCAGTGACTATTGTCTATTATTTGACGGCTTGAAATTAAAGTGTCTACTTTGACAAGTGACTGAGATGGCTATGACAATTTAGCTTAAGGGAACCTAATTAGGTAGATGCATGGTTTCATGTTACTAAATAATGATACGAAAGGAAAAATCTAGTGATACATAGGTACAAAGATGTTGTCATTTGTACTTGATAAGACACTATATTACTTTGTGTAATAAGATCAAATGCTATATGATTTTAAAGGAAGATTTAACTTATTGTTTGGTATGTTTCATAAGTTAAGGATGTGTTCTTACTTAACAAAAGATCCAAGATAGCCAAACTAAATATGTATCAACTAGATTTTGGGGTATTACAGGCATGGTTAATGTTTATAGGATCATTAGCTTGATAACTTATGGCTTATCTTGTGATCTCATCTACTTGTGACATGTAATCAAATCTGGCTTGAGGAAAAGTCTCCCATGTATACTTAATAGTTGCATGGTAGGATGGTTTCATTTTTATGCCTAGGGTCACACACCCTTATTGCAAATATGTATAGAGTGTATAAGTTTAGTCTTGTTATTTTTCGGCTTAGGTTGTTTCATTTGATTGAAGTGGTCATAAGTTTCATCTAGTGCCAGTGGGAGCTGTTAGAATATTTGAGCTAGTGAGCATAAATATCCAAATGTCTGTATAAGATTATACTTAATGGATTTAGTTATTGGTGAAGTTACCAGGTATTGGCACCTAAGTGGCATATTCTTTGTGAACTTTGTCATCAATATTGATCCACTCTAATTAGTTATCAATAAATCTTATGATGCAGTCTCAATCCACATGATTGTTACATAGAATAAGAAAGAAAAGGCTTTCTAAATTCTAACATGTGTTATTTCTCATTTCTAGTAGAATTATTGAGGAAATATAAAAATGTGTCTTTTAGTTTATTCCTCAAGATAATTCTGGCCTATTTTCTATCTAAATGGATCGAATGTGTGAAGAAGAAAAAGTGTGTCTTTTCAATCTCCTGCACATGTGGTTATATTTAATTTACTAATAATAAGGTGGAAATTAACCACAGCAATAGTGGGAAATTTATAATGCTTATTATTAGGAATTAAACATGTGTTCATCTCCCATAACCATTGAGGAAGAGAGGAAGAATAAGAGAAAAAAATTTTTTATTCCTCATGTCTAATTTTTTTAAGCTTAATTACCCTTTAATATTATAGGATAATGATAGAATTAAGTATTATGGTTATGACTTTTGGGTATGTAACCATTGAGCAGCCAAAAGACATGTTTTTTGGGTAATGTAATTGATGTTACAATATAAGTGAGGTGAATCATAAAAACACACACACACACACACACTCAGTTATTCTTTTGGCTCTTAATTCAAAGGCTATACTTGGGTCTCTATTATGCAAGAAAAGGAGTGAACAAGTTTTCTATTTTACTCTTCATAGTATTAACTTGGTTACTAATCCTGGGTACATTTTTAGGCTATTTCTATCATCCTAGGACTATTCTACAAGATCGATGGGATCAAAGGTCTTCTGTGCATTATAGCTCACCTTACTTAAATCTCTATAGATCATTTTTTATTTGTTTTTAATAAAAAATAAATAAAAATCACAATAATGCACTACCCTTTATTGCCTTCATAGTGACATAAACTATGTTGTATTCAAATAATAACACTTGCCATCGAGCATGTCTTCTTGTTAGGGTAGGCTTTTCAAATATGTATTTGATTGGGTCCATCTTTGATATTAACCATGTAGTGTAACACAACATGTATTGCCTCAAGCAATGAGCTACCCATACTAAGGCATAACAAGTACTCACCAAGAGAGAGTATTTTGACTCATGGCATGTGAACTTCTTACTTAAATAGTATATTGGTTGTTTTTTTCCTCTTGATTCATCATGCAACCCTAGTACACAACCCATAGACTCTTTAAACATGATCAAGTACATAATATGGCATTTTCTAGGTGAAGTGGTGCCAAGACTGGAAGTTTCTACAAATACTAGTTGATTTTATTCAATGCTTATTGGCTTTTCTCATTCCATTCCATGGTTTGATTCTTAGTAAAAACTTGAATATTGGATCACAAAAATCATTAATTGGGATATGAACCTGGCAATGTAATTTAACCTTCCTATGAAACCCCAAACTTCTTTCTCTATGCATGGTATTGGCATCTCCAAAATAGCATAAACATTTTTAGGATTGACTTTTATTCCATTCTAACTTACCACGAACCACAATAGCTTTCCTGACCTTACCCCAAAGGTGCATTTTATAGGGTTTGGTCAAAGTTGAATCTTTCTTAGCCTTTTAAAAAGTTTTTGTAAATTAACAATATGATCTTCTTCACTTTTTGATTTGGCGATCATATCATTAACATAGTCTTCTACTTCTTTATGCATCATATCATAAAGTAGAGTCACCATTGCTCCTTGGTAGGTGGCCTTAACATTTTTCAACCTAAAAGGTATTACTCTGTCACAAAAAGTACCCTCACAAAGTGATGAAGGTGATTTTCTCCATATCGTTAGGATCCATCTTGACTTAATTATACCCTCAAAAATAGGTTGTAAAGGAAAATATTGAATTCTCAACAGTATTATCAATAAAGACATCAATATATGGCAACGAAATATCATCCTTAGGGCTTGCCTTATTCAAATCTTGATAATCCACACACATTTGAACTATCTCATCTTTCTTAGGTACTAGAACAATATTGGCAACCCCCTCTGGATATTTGGCAACTATAAGGAAACTAGAATTAAATTGTTTCTTAAGCTCTTCTCTGATCTTTAGAGGCATATCAGGTCTCATATGCCTTAACTTTTGCTTTACAGGCTTACATTTTTGCTTTAATGGTAGCTTATAAGCAACAATACTTGTGTCCAATCCTAGCATATCTTGGTATGACCAAGCAAATATATCCTTGTATTTATGAAGAAACTTGATCATGCCTTCTTGGACATCTTTTATCATTGAAGTATCAATCTTGGCTTCTTTTTTATATTCCTCTATGCCTAGATTAATTATCTCAAGTAATTCTTGTTAGTCCCTAAAATTAACAAGAGTTAAGATCTTACCCTTATTCCCTTAGAGGAATTTTATGCTCTTTATTGATTCTAAATGAATTTAATAACTAAGTCAATTGCAATATGATTGTTAACCTTAATTTGTAAGTAAATGCATAGTAGAAGACTTTCTTGTTTTCAAGAATTGCATTAGATTATATGATTAACAATTATATTATTTATTGATTGAAATGGTAGAGAAATTAGATTGGAGATTAAGTATAGAAACAAAAAATATGCAACAATATAAAGGTAGTAATAAAAAGATCAAGACACAGAATAATTTAAGTGGATTAACTTGAATTGAAACTATAATTTAAGTCTACTCCATTGGATCAATACTCAATAGTATGATCTCTTTTATTATTAAAACATGGGATTTAACAGGGCTCCTATAAACTAGTTTTACATTCAAGATTTACACTAGGCCTTTGCAGACCTATGATACAAAAATTCTTTCTCTTAACCTAACTATGATCAACCACACCACTAAGAAGATTTACAAGAATTCAATGCACCTGCTACTAATTGAAATCAACCTCACAATTCTAGAAGGATATTGTTGACGGTGGATTTTGATTTTGTCAAAATCTAGTCAACCAAAGGAGTTCTTATGGACTCAAACTGTCTTCTAGTTGAACAAGCAAATATGAGAAGGAAGATCAGAGGAAGAGCAATAAATACATATAATATTTTTAATGTGGTTCAGCCAAAATTGGGTAGAACTAGACCCTACATCCACAGTAATGTATTGAGCTGAAGGAATTTTTATAGAGTTTATGTATACTAGCTTTACCTTACTTATAGTGATCTCCCTCCTCCTATTTATAAAGGTGGGGGAGGTTACAATAGTAATTTTACAAGTTGTAATTCTATTACATCAAGTATTTAATGTATAAGTCTACATGGACTTCTATAATTCGAATTCTGTAGGCTACTTTTTACGGGTGGGCCCTCTCTATCTATGGGCCAAAGAATTGAGATAAACTGGTCTGACACTCTATCTCACTAAGCTTCTTGATTAGGTAATGTGCCTTATCTCACGAGCCGTTTCTGGCTCAGGGTCCCTACCGACCATCAATCAACGAGGACGAGCTTACGTATAGCAAAGTGAGCTCATGTACAATCAATTGTTAAGTATACAAACTGGGACCTAGTGTCCTTAACCTCAGCAAGTTGGACTTCTTTCGATAGTACTTAGCTTTCTACTAAGCCTTTTGGTGGTGATGAATTTTACCCATAACATAAGCCCCCCATCTTTCCGTTCGCTTTGTGGACTGGGAGTTAAAACTTTGCTATGCAGTCAATGCCTTTGCCTGTAGCCTCTGTCGAGTTGTCATTTGAGACTCAAATCTTTCACTTTACCTACTGTAGGTCCCAAACAGGTAATAAAAACGTGGTAAACAATTTATATAGCGGAAACTAAGTTTGATCTTGCCCTTTTCCCGTT
>JANHAO010026737.1:0-11012 GCA_026873985.1 Saraca asoca | reverse complement strand
TTTCCATGAATGTAAATACCTATTGAAGTTTTAAGTTAAATTCTTGTTATGTCCTTTCTGGAAATATTGTTGATTATGTTTGATACTAGTGTGCGGGTTTTGAGAAAGTTAGGTCATTCAAAAAAAAAAAGGGAAATAGAAAAGAAAAATATCCTTTACAGAGAATGTCTTTTGCGGGATAAAAGCCACAGACAAATATGAAATAGTAAAAAGAACTCACCAAGACTCTATGATGCGGGGACCTCTGTTTCGGCCGGGTCCTGAGTGCCTGGGGTGTGTAAGAGCACAGCAGATAGATTTTTCAAGACTTGACGTTCGGCCCTCTCTATGGTTAACTCCTCCATAGGTAAAGCATCTGCGACCTATACCACATCCCCACCTGGAGGATCATCGGCAACCTTGGTGCCAAGAGAAGAAGCCGCTTTAGCATCTTCGATAAAACCATGGATGATATCCTCAATCTCCCCACCAAAGAAAGAGAAATCAAGGTCTGGATGGTTCAACCATAGGGTATACATAAAACTTTTGATGGTGTGAACAACCGCAACCTGTCGAGCTTGTTCAACCATAGTGGAAGCCTCATCCTTTGCCTTGGCAGCCTTCACTTCGGCATTGATGGCTCGTTCCTTAGCACGCTTGGAGACCTCCTCAGCTCGCTCCGCTCTCTCCATTGCATAGATAGTTCTCTCCGAAGTGGGCCCGAGCTAGTTCTGAAAACTTTCAACCATCCGAGTCAGGGAGAAAATGTCCTCCCTGCTCCTTTGAAGCTTGTTGTGAGCTCTGCAAAGCCTCAAAGAAAACTCAGTCACCTCATGCGTGAGATATTTTTCATCTCTCCTCACTGTAGCATTGGCTTCCTGTAGTTGAGCCTCGATATCCTCTAACTTCATTTTTTGCATAGTCACCTTATGGGTAGCCGCGGTGAGGTTAGCTTCGAGTCAACGCTTCTCCTCTTCCTATTCTAGGCATGTGTTCCTCTGTACGATGGCCATGAGGGTGCCCTGGAGAAAACAACAAAGAAGTCAAAACACAAATAAAGGATGCTAAAAATGAAAAGAGAATGAAACTAACCAGCAAATAATGACTGGCCAAAACCTCCATCAGAACACTGCCCCGGACTCCATTGTCCTCCAAGAACGTCGCATTGGACCCCAGGATCTGACCCACGTTGTTGTGAATGATGTTGTAAAGGGCCGAGGTCTTGGCTCCCAATCCTTTGGCTGAGCACCCCATGACATCTCTGAGCTATGGCGGGTTATCAGTGGCGACCTCCTTCACCTTATTAGTCCGCTGCCTCTTCGAAGTAGGTTTGACAGGAGCATCGCTTCAGAGCCGTAAAGACCTTATTGTCTCCCCCTCTAACGTTCTTGGCTAAGAATCTAGACCTAGAAGAAGTAGGGTCTCCTCCACCACTGTCAAACTGAAAGAAGGGGCAGGTCGAGCTGGTGTGTGAGCAACTACAGAAGAAGAAGGCAGGCCGATTGGGGCACGCTTAGGAGCAGACATGGAAGAGGCAAGTCAATCAGCGTGAGCAGAGGCAGAGGGAGCACGCCACTTGGACCTCACGAGAGGATCTACAAGGTTCACACGGTTCATAATTGCCCCTACGTCGAAGTTTGCTGGAGGAACTTCTTTCGACCCATGGACCTCGATGTCGTGAGAACTGTCAATAAGCTCAGTTCCAAGCATGGGAGAAAGACCGTAATCCCACAGAAGCTCCTCATTAAATCTATTTATGTTGGGAGAATCAGCAAACCTTAAGAGTTGATCCAAAATTTTAATCTCGGCAGCACTCAAATCTGGCCTCTCTTTCTGGACTCCCTCTATAGAAAGCATAGCAAAATGTTAAATGAAAGCTAAAACAAATACATTAAAAAGTACCCTCTCTAGCTCGCTCACCCAGATTCTCCACAAATGAAAAATGATGGAGACGACGCAATGACGGGTAGGACATATAAAACCAACGGGCCTTGTATGGCCCTGCATTGGATTTCCCACGAGCATCCCCCTAGGGCAACGATTTCTTGTACTGAGAAGGACGAGGAGAAAGATAATAAAAGCCCTCCTATCTTTCAAGATTCTTGATAATATAGAGGTAGCAAAGAATGCTCGAACTGGGAGGACAGAGGCTGTTTTAGAGATGAGTCAGTGCAAGGGAAGTCAAGGAGGAATATGCATTAGGGGTTAACTACACCGGTGCGAGCCCCAGCTCGTTCAAGAAGTCGATTATGTATGGCAGGATGGGGAAATGCAAGCCCGCATTGAGATGGTGGACACTGATGGTTGTAAATCGATCAAGAGGGAATGCGACATGATCGTCACGGGACAGAACCATAACGCGACAGCCTCTTGGGAGGAGGTACACCTCCACGATGCCTCCTATCTCCTTGGGCTTAATGGTAGAGTGGAAATGTTTGAAAGAAGAGGCAGCACCAGATCCTTCCGGCTCAGCGCAAGCCACGGAGCCACTGGTGACCTCACCACTATGAGAAACCGCATCACTAGCAATATAAAGTGCTCGCTTGCTCCCCACGGATTCAGTTTCCTTGCTAACTATTACGTGGTGGGAAGATAAATAATCAGGTTGCTATTCAACCCAAAGAGGGAACAACCATCTCCCCGGATTACCCAGATTCCTAGGACACAATCGAAGGCTTCATACGATAAGTTGGAAATGCTCAAGAACTAGGAAATTCCACCACCACCCAAGGCCCTAAACACTAATCAAAAAAATAAAATAGACTCACCCTTGGCCCAACTTCCTGACGACAACAAACATAACCCCATAAAATCCAGAACCAAAAATGTAAAATGCCGAAACAAAAAGGGTAAAAGACTCACCTTGATTAACTGCTCAAAAACGAAGGGGCATAGAAGGCCGGTGACCGAGGCTTAACTTGATGGAGCCTGAGAGCAAGGAAGGGACTAGAAGAAGAAAAGTGTGTGATCTCTAGAACAGAGGAGAAATAAAAAGCATACATAATTTGTGAGTAATGAAAAAAGGGGGGAACTTTCCCAGCTTAAATTCGAAAAGGTCAAACCGTTGGATGCAAAAACTCCTCAAATAACCCATAATCCAACCTGTCAATGAATGTCAGCATTAAAAGCAGAACCCTGTGCTCTGAACAAAAGCCATCATTGCATTGAAAATGAAATTAAAGAGGCGCGCATGAGTCGAAACACTTCAAAACCCCGCTGAGGGTAGCAACCGCTGGTCATCTGCTAGCAACCGTTGCACGACCTTGAGTCAGCCCGCACCGGATCCAACTCGTAGGATAAGCCTCCAAAGTAAGCTCGGGCACACCTGGTGCATTGCGCACTAAGCCTCTAGAGTGAGCTCGGGCGCACTTGGTGCATTGCGCACTAAGCCTCCAGAGCTACTAATCATACTGCTCAGGCACACCTAGTGCATTGCGCACTAAGCCTCTAGAGCGAGCTCGGGCACACTTAGGACATTGGGCACTAAGCCTCCAGAACATGCTTGGGCACACCTGGTGCATTACATACTAAGCCTCCAGAGCTACTAATCATACCACTAGGGCACACCTTGTGCATTGCACTCTAAGCCTCGAGAGCGAGCTCAGGCACACCTAGTGCATTGTGCACTAAGCCTCCAGAGCTACTAATCAAATCGCTCAAGTGTGCCTAGTACAAGAATGCAACCAATCGGATTATCTTCCGCCCAGGGTCAATTGTCCACAGATAGTCATGTCATGGACAGAAGTCACTTCCTCAAGAAATGAATTAATAACTTCCAGCCTGCAAGGCGAATTGTGAGTTGGGGGGCTAATGTTATAGGCATTATTTGAGCTAAACGATAGAGGATCGGCTGAAGCCCAAGGAATCGGGATCCAAAATGGAAAGAGCACAACCTAGTCCAAGCAAGGCCGTTGAAGAGTTGCATGAGCTCGGAGGTTCCGAATATTGGCAGTAGCAGCGAACTCCCCTCTGCGTCGAGGGAGACGGTTAACGTCTGACAAATGCAGCCTAAAATACTCTGCCAACCCACACAGCAACCCCTAAAGTCTAACAATGATTTGCCCAGTATTTATTGCTCTGCGTTTAGCATTTAATGAATAGTATAGATGTAATCATAATCTTGTATCAATGGTTTACAGTTTGTAGCCCTCCCACATGTATACAAGAAGATGGGAGATTATAATAAAAGGGATCTAGACACACTGCCAAAAAGACTTTTCACATGCTTAATGCTTGTATGTAAAAAACAAAGAAGAAAATAAATGATAACCATCATAAACGTAGGGGTCACCTAGACTTTGGTCGAACCACGATAAAAACCTTGTCTGGTTTCTCTTCTTTTCTCCTTGAATCTTTCATTATCTCGTCTTCTCCATCACCATCGCATTGCAGTTTGGATATCATGACCTTCGGTTAACCGATTACCAAAATCGACTATCAATAATATAATTTTTTCTTTACATTATATAATTTTATTGTATATATTATATAACTTTATATATAAAAACAATCTAATAAGTCAATAGATTAGACTAATTAATATAGTCTAATTTATGTTATGAAAGGAATAAAAAATTACATCTAACTTTATTTTATTTTACAAATAAGTATGATTGGACTTGATTAAAAATAGATTAGGCCGCTAATGACCAATAGATTGGGTGACTTACTCCCACCCCTAGATTTCTAGATTTAACCTGAGCCAACTTTATATTATATAATATATTAAAATAAAACACCCGTTGACGAGGCCCACTCAACCTTTCCAATAAAATAAATTCTCAAACGCTCCAGACCTAAAGGACAATGAACTTGTTTGGTTTGTATGTGAAGTGTTTAATTATTTAATATCGGATTTGAATGATATTTGTTATGTTTAGGCCCATCGGAATGTATATGCAAATTCGAAAAAGGAAAAAACAAAGAAGGAAACACTACCAATCTAAGTAACCCGAGGACCCAACCTGTATTACCCGACAAATTAGAATCCGAGTGCCCAAGGTCAAGAGGGGTCGGGTCAGGATTCTATGAACTTACGGTCGGGTACAAATATCTTTCATTTATTAAAAAAGACAAATGAAAAGAATTTGTCAAAAGTTTAATTTTCTTTTTATTTCTTTTTTCAATTTCAATTCAAATCGCAGATAGAAATTCTATATTTATCTATTAATAATAAATTATTTATTTAAATTATTTATAATTAATTTCTAATTTAATTTTTTAAATTCACTTTTATTAAATTATTGAATTATTAATTTTTTAAATTATCAAATAATATTTTAATTTTTAATTTTAATATTTAATTAATTATTTTTTAGTAATGAAATTTCTGTATCTAATTTAATATTATTGAAATCATTTTCAATTATATTTAAATATTTAATATCAAAAGAAAAGTTAAAATATTTTAGTGTTTCACTAAGTTGTATAATTTAAAATTTAAATAATTTTAATAATATATCCTCTAATTTTTAAATTATAAATTACTTTGATAAATGTTATATATCTATATTCTTTATAAAAATTATTTATTTTAAAAAATATTTAATAAAATTATCTATACCTGATTTTTAATCTAAATTCATACAATAAATTTCAATTTAAATTATTTATGTGTATATATGTATGTGTAAGCTCTACTGAATAATATATTTCGATTTTCAATCTATATATATTTTATCAAAAGAAAAGTCATCCCATTGCCTTATGTCATCACCACATTCATCTCATTTTTCTCTCCCCTTTTATTTTTTGTAAAAGAATTCTATACAAATTTTATGTATAAAATTCTTATGTACAACAATAGCATAATTATATGCATTTAATTTCTTATTAATTAACTTATAATAATTTTCTTTTATAGCTTTTTTATCAAAGAAAAATTTTATTGCCTCAAATCTTCATTATTCAATTATGTGTCTTTAATATTTTTATTAAATAATTCACTTACTTCTCTCATAACTGAAAATATAATTTAGAATCTTCTTAATTCATATAAATTTTGTTTGTGTTTAAGTAATTAATGTTGACTAAAAAAAAATATTATTAATACTAAGTAATTAATCTTATTTATAAAAGTGTTATCATTTTATAATTTAACATACAAAAAATTATTTACAAAATATGTTTAAATGGTGTTTCTCTTTTTTCTTAAGTAAATTCATTTTTAATGCCTTAATATTTAATTATGCCAATAACACATATTTTCATTCCCCTACAAATCCCTATATATATATATATATATATTTTTTGGCTATACTCCCACGTGAGATTAAACAATTAAGAATATTCTTATCTTATATCCTAAAAATTATAGTTGTTATTCAATCAATGATATTTAATTCAATTACAACCAATAATACCTAAATTGTATGCAAATCATACTAAATTGTTATCCAAACAAATTAAGATTTTATTTAAATTATATGTAAATAACATTCAATTATCATTTATACAGAAACTAATTTTTGAAGTGTTTAGTATTAAAATCTATAAAATTCTTGAAAATCTAGAGTTAATGTATGAATACACACTTGTACACAAGCACGTGGACACACGTTCTCTAATATATATATATATATATATATGAGATACTTTTGGATTAAAATAATTAAATTTTTTGTATTATTATAATTGACCAAATTAATTAGTATATTAGGCCTGATTTGAAAACTATAAATTAATGCTATATAAAAAAGAAATTGGATTATAGAACAAAAGTTTTCAAAAGGAAAATAAACAAATCAAAATGGAAAAAAAAATAGCAAAATTTAAAGTGCAACATGGAGTTGCTTCGGTTCATTTGCCTTATGAAGCAAGTTTCACAAATGCACTTAGGGAGGCATGCAAAAGATTAAATCAATACCTTGTAATCTCACACCTAATATAATAGACACTATATAATATATATTATTTACAATTTGTTTCATTCACTCATTTTTATAATAATTTATAGAAAACTTGTTTTACAATTGAAACATCAATTTAAATTTCTTTTTAATTTTAGTTGTTTAACTGAAAGTAAATGATAAGATATAGAAATTTTACAATAATTTCAATGCCAAATCTATAGGTGAACCTATAGCATATATCAATAATTTAGGATTTTTAATTACTTGGGAGATATGATAAATCCATATTCTTGAACGTGAAAGTAACTGCTCTGTATGGAGGTAAACTGCTCTCTTGGCTATAATATTGATAAAAACAAAACATATTACTTAATGGGTAGTAACACGCATATTACAGCAGAGACTAGGGACCCTCCATGTGCAACCTTAATGGCTTATTGGGTTTAACATACTCATCATCAGTTAACCCAACATAATGGCCCAATACACTCAATTCACTTAACACAGATGCACCCATTAAACAAAATGGATCATATATTTAATTGGACTATTTATACAAAATACTCATAATTGACTTAAACATTAAATCTATGTTTTAAATATGAAAACATGATTTATATTAGTCTACAAAATTATTCCAACAATCTCCCACTTGGGCTAAGATAAATCATGGGTTTTAAAAAAAAAATTCTCCAGATTTAATATCACAACAGTATTGCCATAATAATTTGTCAATTATGAAAGCAAGCACCATAAACCGATAACAACCCCTAAGTTAAAATGAGGCAACAAGTACTCAGCATTGCAGAAGTCATGTTCGGTAGGGTCACAGAACATCATATAAGCCAAAGTACTATTTCTCAAATAACTTGAGTAATATGGATAATTGGGTTTAGGACATGCACTACAAAATATGATCCATGTGCAGCCCTAATAACAGTCCAAGCATCCAACAAGGATGCCTACTAAGAAAACACGATATTTCAAAAAATTCTCATTGAGACTAAATAAAAAATGTCTTTCTCAAGGCTTATATTATATACACATATATAAGCACAATATAACATGCACGCAACAAAATATGGCATTAAACACAATCATATGGATAATAATAACAATGAAATCAATAACAATAATCTATAAGTGTCTCAAGACAAAATTAACTAAATAACATCAATATTTGTTCAACACATGCCATACTTCATAAAACTCCCACAAACCCATAGCATCTTAACAACACTCATATGAGTTACATGACCCTGAAAAGTAGCAGCTATCAAGCCTTTGGTTAGTGGATTCGCAATCATAAACTCAGTGCTTATGTGCTCAATATAAGTTTGTAACTCTTAAATCTTTTCTCTCACAAATTCATATTTGATGTCAAAATGTTTAGTGCGTGCAGACATTCTATTATTTTGAAAGAAGGCAACAGCGGCAAAATTGTCACAATAAATCATCAAAGGCCTAGAAATACTCTCCATAAGATGGAATCCAGAAATCAGGTTCTTCAACTATATAGCCTGTTTAGTGGCTTCAAAACAACCTAGATATTCTGCTTCCATAACTGAAGCGGTCGTAATAGACTATTTGGAACTCTTCCATGAAATAGCACCTCCAGCCATCAAAAATAAGTATCCAGAAGTGGACTTTTGATTACCCTTGGTACTGCCATAGCTAGAATCAGTGTACCTGATCACCTCAAGTTGAATGAATTTTTTGTAGGTGAGCATGTAATCTTTTATACCTTGCAAGTATCTCATAACTTTCTTTGCAGATTTGCAATGCTCCATTCAAGGATTCCTTAAGAATCTTCCAAGCACACTGACAGCAAAAGTGATGTCAGGATATATGCAAACTTGAGCATATATCAAACTACCAACAGCAGATGAATATGGGACACTGTTCATATGGGCTCTCTGTTCATCATTCTAAGAACATTGGGACTTGGTGAATATTTCACCTTTCAATACAGGTGCTGTACATAGGGAGTAAGATTTCATACCGAACCTGGATAACACCTTCTTGATGTATGTTTTTTGAGATAAGTCAAGAATACCTCGGGATCTATCACAGCATATTTGTATGCCTAAAACAAAAGAGGTATCACAAAGATCTTTCATATCAAAGTGGCCTAACAGCATTTGCTTTGTCTCACACAATAGGTTTAGATTATTATTAGCAAGTAGTATATCGTCAACATACAGGACTAAAATGACAAACTTGCTCCCACTCATCTTCAAATAAATGCACTAATTAGTTGCATTCTCATTAAAGCCAATGGAAGAAACAACTTTATGGATTTTCAAATACCATTGCCTCGAGGCTTGTTTCAAACCATATATGGATCTTTTCAATTTGCAGACTAAGTGCTCCTGACCCTATTTCTGAAATCCAACAGGTTGCTCCATATACACATTTGTCAACAAATTACCATTCAGAAAAACCATCTTGACATTCATTTGATAAAGCTCTAAATCAAAATGAGCCACCAGGGCCATCACAATATGTAGAGAGTCTTTAGTAGAGACTAGTGAGAAAGTCTCTTTATAGTTAATTTTCAATTTTTGATTATAGCCTTTTGCCACTAATCTAGCTTTGTACCTCTCTATTTCTCCTCTCGAGTTGTGTCTGGTCTTGAATACCCACTTGCAACCAATGATATTACAACCAGGAGGTAATTCCACAAGCTCCCAAACATCATTTTGTTTCATAGAAAGCAATTCCTCCTCCATAACTGTTTTCCACTAAAAAGAGTATAGGCTAGCCATAGCTTCTTGAAAAGTACAAGGGTTAGAAAAATCACCCATATCATGCTCATGTTCCTCTAAATAAATAAAATCTTCCCTTTGTATGGATTTACGCATTCTCTCAGATCTTCTCAATGGTATGTGCTTATTTATTTGAGTTGGCTCTCCTTCCATTAAAGGTTATTGTGTAGGAAAACCAGCATTATCTAGAGGAGTCTCACCAATATTACCATCATCCAGAATAATGTGAGCCAAGGGTGCAGTAACAATGGGCACATAGATATTGACACCCTCCATATTAATGGAAACATCATGTGACTCTGCACTCCCACTGTCCATGACATCTTCTAAGAAAATAGCTCGGTTAGATTCAATCACTCTAGTTGAGTGAGACGGACAGTAGAATTTACATCCTCTGGAACTAACACAATAACCAATGAAGTATCCACTGATTGTCCTAGAGTCAAGTTTCTTCAACTATGGATCATAAGATGTTACCTCTGCTTTGTAGCTCCAAACATGGAAATGGTGTAAGCTTAATTTCTTACCTATAAACAACTCATACGGAGTTTTAGGCATAGATTTACTAAGGACTTGATTCAAAATATATGCAATAATTTTCAAACAATCTCCTTATAAAAATTCTGGTAAAGTAGAATGTGCAAGCATGCTCCTCACCATCTCCATAAGAGTTCAGTTGCATCTTTCAGCAACCCCATTTTGTTCAGGAGTACCAGGCATTGTGTATTATGCTTCAATTCCACAATCCTGAAGAAATCTAGCAAAAGGTCCAGGATTCTAGATTTCTACCAGTTTCATCATATCTGCCATAAAATTCTCCCCCTATCAGACCTAACTGATTTAACTAGCTTTCCTATTTTTAGCTCAGTAGTAGCTTTGAAGATTTTAAAAGCCTCCAAAGAATTAAATTTTTCATTGATGAGTTCAATCCAGCCATATCTAGGATAGTCATTAATGAAAGTGATAAAGTATCTATAACCATCCATGGCTGTAGGAGTAATAGGACCACAAATGTCAGTATGAATCAATTGCAGAATTTTGCTGACACTGGGTAGCCCCCTTTTTCCCAGTCCTACGAGAAAACTTACCTTTAATGCAGTCTACACATGTATCAAAATCTGAGAAATCCAACTCAAGGAAAATACCCTCCTTAATTAGTCTCTCAATCCTTTCTCTAAAAATATGCCTAAGACATCTATGCCAAAGCATACCAAAATTCTCATTAAGTCTGCTATGCTTATTACCACTCACAAAATTCATAATAGGTTGTTTGGAAGAAGAAGAATCAAATTGTAACATATAGAAACCATAAAAAAGGATGCCACAACCAACTACACAAGAATTATAGTAAATAGAAACTCTTCCATTATTGAAATGAAAAGAATATCCACACTGATCCAAAGCAGAAATAGAA
>JANHAO010026736.1:0-11012 GCA_026873985.1 Saraca asoca | reverse complement strand
TTCTGCAAGATGAATGCATAGATTATATATGTAATTTTAAAAAATATATTATATTGATTTTAAAAAAATATATTAAAATTGATTTTAAAAAAATTATATATATAATTTTGTTATAAAGGTAATTTTATCATTTTTATATAATTTATATCATATCCTAAATCCACCTCAAACACAGGATAATATAATATAATTTTTTCTTATATATTATCTAATGCGCATCAAACACTGGATAGTATATAAATTTATCAAGCCCATATCCTATTCTAATCTTATCCAACTATCTTATCCTATCCTTCCTTATCCTATCCTAACCATCAAACGAGTCCTTAATTTCTTTCTTGGTAGGGCACACCTTCCATTCTTTATTATCTTGATTGGCCAATTCTTTCATTTCTTGCTTTCCTTTATATAATGGATTCTATGCTGCTCAAGATGACCAACTAATTCGATCGATCACACCAAGTTTTGTTTGAATAATATATTGAACATGCCATTCCATAACCGTAAAAATACAAAAATTGAATACAAATGGGCCACTAGTTCAAAATTTTAGCATTAGACAGAAAGCATAACTACTAAATACTCTCAATTCAACCGTACAATTTGGCCCTACAGACAATCTATCGACTTTGATGACGGTGAGCAAATTTAAGCAGCAGCTTCTTGTTGGGCAGCAATCCTCTTTCTAGCCTCCTCAATGATAGACAACTTGATACCACGGCCTTTGGGAAGGGATACCCAAGGCTTTGTTCCTTTGCCAATTATGAAGACATTACCCATGCGAGTCGCAAACTCGTGACCAGTTGCATCCTGGACATGGATGGTCTCAAAACTTCCCTTGTGCTTTTCCCTGTTCTTGATGACACCAACACGACCTCTGTTCCTTCCTCCAGTCACCATAACAACGTTGCCAACATCAAACTTGATGAAGTCAGTGATCTTGTTAGTTTCCAGGTCCAGTTTGATAGTGTCATTAGCCTTGATTAAAGGATCTGGATAGCGGATGGTGCGCCCATCATAGGTGTTCAAATAGGGGATCCCCTTCTGACCAAATTGAACAGATCGGACCTTGCAAAGCTTAAACTGCAAAAAGTAGACATCCAATTCATAAAAACATTTCAGAGAACATACAAAGCTCTAGAGAACACTAAGACAGAAAAAGGCATGTGTGATGAAACTACATAGTAGTGCTCAACAAAGGGTCAAGCATAGGAGATTTATGCGTACATTAACCAGCTTCTGTTACACATCATATGTCGGTGTTTTCAGATACCATAAAAGTTAAATGAATAATATCCAAAACAAAACAAGGTTTCAGTACAACCAATTAGAGGCCAACGTCTCTCAGCCAACTGTAAACCTTTAGCAGTGTCAATAAACATCACAAAATTAAAAAATGACATAATCAAGTAGTGGTGTGTGCTCATAACAACATTACATGAAGCAGTATTAGATTAAGAACTGCCAGCACAGGATTATGAATGATCAAACAGACCTTTGCTTCATCGTCCCTTACAGAGTGGAGACGGAAACGACCCTTAGTGTCATAGAGAAGACGGAAGTTTTCATTCGTCTTGGGAATGGATACAATATCTGGTAACAACATGAGACAAGTGAGTCTCAGAGAAAATCATAACATTATAACCATTGGAAGAGAAAAAGCAGGAGCAATTGATAACATTATGGAGCAGAAGTTGTATCCAGAGAAAATTAAATTGCCTAATTCACAAGTTTGAAGACTTAAATAACATTCAATTGGTTCAGGCATTAAAACCCACGCCCAAAAAAACAAACTATTGAAGTTCACTTGGGATCAAGGTTTTGATAACCACAATATTACAAGAGGTCACATACAAAAACATATTCCCCTTCCATAACACTGACGATATAACAATATCGTCCAAATACTCCGCCGCTAATAACTTTAACAACACAAGGATAGCAAATAGCAAAGCATGCTCTATGTAGTATACTTCCTAAATAACTTCAGCAATCAAGTTTGAAAGCACATACCCATGAAACCAGCAGGATAAGTCTTATCTGTCCTAACCTTGCCATCAACAAAAACATGACGCTGCATCAAGATAGCAATAACTTCTCCGTATGTGAGAGCATACTTCAATCTGTTTCGCAGGATAAGGATCAGAGGCAGGCACTCCCTTGACTTGTGGGGTCCAGATGATGGCTTTGGTGCCTGCACAACCATAACGTTAAGTGCATGAACTGGAACATACAACAAGCATGAAAACAATTGAAATATTATGACTCAAAAACATGATTTCAAATCATGTACATACGAAAGCACCAGCAAGTTTGTCGAGCATCCAATGCTTCGGAGCATTGAGCCTCTTCAAATGTTTCTTCAATCCTCTAGCCTGAAATACAAGATAAAAGCTTTAAATTAGAATATGCTGGCAAGTGTCATGCTGCTCTGTGTTCTACCAATTGCAGAATGCAGAATATCTGTGCAAGCAATAATAGATTAATAGTAAACTAGAACTAACATCATAGAAATGTTCAAGCATGATGATAAGATTTAAGGGCAAAAATAATAGATTAATATTGCATGAAATAGAAAACACAGATCAATGAAGAACATCATTAACATGGTCAAAGAAAGCAAGTCACATACGAAGCAATCTTCCAACTTACCCTCACCAAAGGTTTGGTTGGATATCAAAATCTAAAACCGAACAAAGTTAAAAACACCTCAGATGGTTTTATCATGTTGACACCATAAATATACCCAATTTCTAATCTAAGATGATACAGATAAATATCATAGGTTTCAAATACTTTAAATGCACAAAAATATTTTACCTTGTCAGTTACCACATCATTTCATCAAAAGAACTTATTATAAGCTTATATGATTCTAATATAAAAATATCAAATGAGTCAAAGTCACATTATATATGAATTGATGGTAAACATAGACAAGAACGTAGTCTCCAGGTCTTAAAAAATTAACAAAAACCAGCCAGTCAAATGCAAGTTGCTGCACCAAGTACATTCATTACTGAAACAATCAAATTGGGGATAATCGGGATGCAGCAAAAACATGGCTAGACAAGATGAGGTATCTTCAAGTAAGCAAGTATAAGAAGTAAAACTATAATAATCAAGACCCAGAAACAACTTTTACTATAAATGCGGTAGCAAGCATAACCGATAAACAAATTCTACTGATAAAGAAGAGACCAGCAACAAAATGCCGTGAGAACGCATAGTAAGCAGAATCAGGAAGCAAATTCTAGTTAAAATCGATATCAAACAGAAACTAGAGACAGGTTCATCTGATAATATAAGAGTAAGCAAAAGGATAAAAAAAAACCAGAAACAATGTCTACTCAAACTCAGGCCAGAGTGAATATGGACGCGATAAAATTGAAGGAATTAAGCTGAGGGTGAAAGACTAACCATTTTTGTGTGTACTCGGAGATGAATGCCCCGAGCTGCGCCTCTTTCTCTGCAATTAAACTTTTTGGAGGATAGGGAATACCAAAACCCTAGCCGATCATTCCATATACTAGGGTTTCCTACTTTTGTTTTTTACACCTCTGCTCTCTTTTTTATGGGCCACATGTTTCTCTCTTGGGTTTCGACTTTGGAGGCCCAATAGCACGTTTGTTTTTATTTGATGAAGGCCTCTAGATTATGACCCAAAAAAGTGCATGCCTCTATTTAATTTTGAAGAGGTCAATATTTAGGCCGATCAAAGATAAAATTTAGCCACAAATTTAAGTCGTTGATAAAAAAAAAAAAAAAAAAAAAAAGAGAGTGCCAAATCCCAGTGATATTTTCAGCAAAGAATAATGCCACTTATCCTTTCTTATATTTACTCATTACTCCCTTTTCCATATCTTGGCAAATTTGTTGATTCAATACCTTTATTATTGTTTTTTTAATTTGCAAATAAAAAAAACTTATTTTCTGATATGAAAAGAAAAACGAAAAGAGAGTGAATACAAAATAATACAAATAACCTTAACCAGAATAAGTTCTCTATTTCATGTTAAAATAATTTGAACCTTTTGTTTTATTTTTAATTACTTCTAATTAAAAGAAAAACCATTAAATGTAGATCAGCCAAATTTAAGCTTGTATCATTCACATTCTGTATATATAAATCCTCCGACGACAACTTTCTACTTCCTGCTACCATCTACTGGACAACTAGGATGAATCTTTCAGTACGATGTAGAATATCAATCTGATAAACACAAGACTCTGTCTCATCAATTACTCTGCAGAACTCAGAAAAGAAATGATATTGTGGGGATGCTCTAGTAGCCCCTCTCAGCTCTCTTCTTTGCCTCTCTCTCAGCAATCCGTCTCTTCTCTCTAGCAATATAATCGTCCACAACCTTCTTTCGTATCTGCTCAATACCAGGAATTGTATCCTCAAACATCTCCAGCATCCAATCATTAAGCTGGCTAAATACCTTGTACAATCTCTGAAAGAAGATAAAGCGAATAAAAATGTCAGGCTTGAAGAATGGAAAGAAATATATACAAAACCAGGAATACTAAGTGAAATGCTGGTAAAATGTACGAGGCATTTGCATAAAATTTATCTACAATCCAAGGACTTTCCCTCAAAAGATAAGGATAATAAAAAGTTAAAATCGGAATCACAGGTCATAACTATAAGTTGATAACATCATAAAAACCAATATGGATGGAAAAATTGAATAGTATATCTGATGTGATATACCTTAACATCATTATTCCAGTACTCAATGTATGGAGGGCCAGTATGGAATGAACCAAGTGGTTCACGATACCATTCACCATTATATGTTAATTGATCCATCGCTTGTTCTATACTCAGAACTTCCCAAGGTCTTAACCCAGGAATTACTTTAGCCAACTGCCTCCTGTTTCACACAAGCAAAATCCCCCACAAAACAAGGGGCAGAGAGAAGGCTTTAAAAACCAGCAAATTAGTGAATGTGGCAATCATAATCCATGAGTATGCCCTACCCAGCTATTGTTGAACAAAATTAAAACCACCTCCCGATATTAGGAAGTAAAATAGGCCAAGAAAGTAATTATAAAGTATATCACAATCAATTGTATTGCTTGGAACATACCTAAGATCTTTGGGAATGAACTTGTTGGGCATGTGATCCTCTTCCAAAATAGTGGTCAGTTCAGAGCCACTAGCCCAAAGAAATAAAGCATGACTTGGGATTCTAAATCCAGGCCAAACACCATCATTAGCTTCCAATACTGCTAAATCACGTTTCTTGCTTTCTATAGCCTCTTCTTGGAGCTGCTTATAAGTTTTCTGTTCAAATCCCTTGAGAGGAACCCATGGTGGTATACCTTTTTGCAATTTGTGAAGGAAAGCTGTTGCTGCAGCACCTAGTCTTACTAAAATGCATCAAACCAAGAATCAATATTCCCCAAACAAAAGAAGCTATAAGATTGTCAGCTTGTTCTATAATATAAATACTAAAAATTAGTAAAAGTTGCTTGATAACATTAGGAAACTTTTGCCCATGAATCAAATTCAATATATTGTTTTCTTTGAACTAACACGAGACATTTGTATCGCTGTGTCTTACCTCAGCCTCATGCCAAAGTATTGTGCAAAGCGATATATTTGCAGAATAATATCTTTAATGCTCTATGTTATTACAACCATCTTTAGGCATGGATCAATTCCTTAGCATGTCTCAAAGCATTCAAAACACAAACTAAACCTGTTATTTCTCACAGTTCTCACTGAGAAATGTCATGCTAGGTCTAAATAATTAATTAAAAGTTACTAAAATAAGACAAAAAAGGATGAAACTTAACAAACCTTCCCAAGTAGTGATTGCACGCTCCAAGCCATAAACCATGTGAATTGGTGCCCATTCATCCATATCCTCACCCCAAATGAAAGTGTTCTTATCAATAATCCCAGCACCCCACGCAGTTTTAAGGGTAATCAGCTCCAATGGTCCCCGTGTACGACCCAACCGATCCTTGTAGTACCAGCCACCACTTCTCATGATAACTACATCAACAGAAATGAAAGCAACATCACACAATGAAACAGCTAACACGAAAGAATTAGAAGATATATCTAACAGCTATATCCTTGCTTAGAGTGATACAATAAAGCCTAAAGTTAACTAGCACACATAATAGACTACCTTACATTTTACATCTATCTCTTGGGAATTAACAGGTATGCAAACCCGTTTTACACAATTATCTGTTCTAAAGAAGCTTGACATGAAAGATTAGACCTTCTCAATTCAAATTCATCAAAATCAGAACATCTTTCATTACACACTTTTAAATTCAAGCACACATTGCATCCTAGTCCATGAAATGACCACAATCTTCAGCATAAAAACAAACTTACAATCATAGTAACGCTCCTCGAGCTTCTTATAGCCAATTGCTTGAGCAACATCAATAGGCCGACCGGGCGGGTAAGGTCTCTGCCTAAACCCCCACAGCCCAAAAAAGAACTGCCTAGCAAAATCCCAAAACTTATCATTAGCCTCTTCTGTTGTCTTAATAGCCTTCCTTGGCATAGGTCTTCCATCCAACCCAGGAACATGGGGCAGAGCCTTCCACAACTCCCTATCCTCCCTATGATAAGGATGCTCATTTTCTTTCAGCTCCATTTCATTGATCTTATCTGCAATTTCCTCTGCTCTGGCCAAAAACTGAAAAACTGGGCTACTCCTAAGCTCTTGCCAAAACTTCTCGTTCTCTTTTATTTCTTCCTCAGTTGGGTTTTCTTTCTTTTCGAAAACTGGGTCTTCGTTTAAGATCCTTTCAACTTCTGGAGTGTGCCTGTAATCTGGTAAATTCTCACATTCCCAGAAGAACTGCTGTACCATTTGCGTGTAAGGGCCAGGTTCATCCTCGGATCTTTTGGGCTTTCTTCTAAAGATGTTAGGGATGTTTATGGCGGCGAAAGGTGGAGAATTTTGTGGTGTTTCCAGAAAATTTGAATTGGAGAAACCGAGAAGGTGGAGGGGAGGAATAGGGTTTGGCGGCTTTGAGAACCAATTTCCAAAAGGACTGAAACTGATGGAAGCCATTGTTGATTGATATGAGAACTGGGGTTTGATGTAATGACGCCAGGAAAACGAAGGTTTAAGGTTCAAAGTGAAGGTAGAAGATTGGAAGACCAAGTGACGAGTGAGAACAGTTCACTACCGGGGCAGAAGATAGGGAAAAAAAAAAAAGGCATAAAAAAAGATTGGGCGGGCCTAACAGAAATAATGGATGGGCCAAACAAAGCTGCGTATAGCCGAAATGAAATATTGTAATTTGTACTCTATAGTCAGAAGATCCGCCATCTGATTGTTGGGTTTGTGTCCCTGTGATTAGAACAAACCCATAGTGCCAATAATTAAAAAATTATAATAACTATTACCATGACAAAGGTTATAAATTTTAATGCCCAATCATAATTTTTTTTATTTTCTATTGTAATGGTTATATATTTTTATAATATTATTAATTATAATATAAATATAATGATAATTTAAAATCATGAATACAATATTAACAAATATATATGATTTTAATTAATGGAGTCATCTCATGAAATATGAGATGAGCACCTTTATCATCTAGACTAAACACTTATTCTGATCTTTCGAGAGATGAAAATTGTATCAATTTGATCATTATTTAAAATGTTCTTTCAATTTTGTCCCTTACACTTGCAATGTGGTTCTTAGGCCCATCTGTTGTTAAGTGTGCTGTGTTGCATTGCTCATGTGATTAATTTAAATTTGACATGGCTAATGTTATTGTTGAGGTGGCTGAAGCTTATCCCAATCCTAAAGAAAATGGCAAAAATACGATGTACAATGGATTTAGGGTTGAATTTGATGGTAAAATCCCTAATTTCTACCATCCAACTTGTTTTTTTCCACCCACTTTTCGACCTCCTTTGTTTGGTAAAAGGTCATTGCAATAGATGCATTTGGACAACTTATTTGTTCGGGCTACAAGCAAGTTTTTGAAGACTAAGTTTGGATTAATCAAAGGTGAGTTAGCCATTATTTTATTGTTTCTATATCTATTTCTGTCATAATTTTTTGTGCTCCATTTGATTTATTCTTGGACACCATTGATGAAAAAATATTAAAGAAATATTTTGTGCAATTTGTTATATTTCTAATGTTGAATTTTAGTATATTTTTTTTATGTTACTATAGCTATGTTTGGGCTCTATTTTTCATGATTTGTAGTGGTTTATTTCTGTTGTTAAGCTAATAATATAGTAGCTTAGTTATTTCTATTCATAGGCTAAGGTATCTATATTTTAAGGTGATGAAATAACATTGCATCCTTTCGGCCAAATGAAAAATGAATAGCTTCTTGCACTTCTGATAAATGAATAGTTGTTAAAGTATGGTATACTTGGCTTCCAAGTGCTAATCCTTAATTAAGAGTTCAATAGATGATAATATGACAATTATTTATTAAATTAGCACATTTTTTTTCATTAAATAAATATCTGACTTGTTGAATATCTTTATTTTGATAATATGACTCGTCTGATTACTCTGTTTAAATCATGGGGGCCATAACCCAAAAAACCAACATGTGGGTGGCTTAAAAAGCTTTTGGGATTATGTTGACCCGGATCAAATTTCATTGTTGGTAGTTTGGAAGTTGTTAAAGCAAGTAGAATATGTAAAGTACAAGGAATGTTACTTTCTCATTCCTAATAGAAGCTTTGACAAAGGGTTAAGAAATTTTACTATGGATGCTAACTGTTTGGAGTTAGTTAAAATAATTAATGGATATAAAGAAATTGAACTTTTTATTGAGCACACAATAAACCAACCACACATTAAGAAATTTAACTATGAATGCTAACTGTTTGGAGTTAGTTAAAGCAAGTAATGGACATAAGGAAATTGAACTTTTATTGAGCACACAATTAACCAACCACACATAGTGTAAGAACTTGATGACATTGATGTCATTGGATTTATGAAAAAAGAGTATGATAATGGGAATGAGCAAGAATGTAATGGTGGTGTTGCTATAAATGTTAAGATAGTGTTCAAGAAGACTTTTCTATACTTGTGGATAGTGTTGATTGTAAACAAGTGGAAGTTTAGAATATAGAAGGTCTATCTATTTCATAAGGAGGTTTAAATACTCCATATGGTGTTGAACCCAATTCCCAGGCAGGAGGTGGAAAGAATAAAATAATTGTAGTGGACTATACTAGTGGTGAGCAACTAGTAGAGGTTGATTTGGAGAATGAGTTCTCATTAGATTATGATAGTGTAGAAGATAAGCCCTTTAAGAGGTTTTAGATGGATAATGAAGATGATGCACTATTTGACCAATATACAAAAGCAAGCAGATAACAACTTGGTTGATAATGAAGAATCTCTTATGTTGTTGCCTCAAGCTAGTGAAGTGGATGAAGCAGCCCTTGATGAAGATGCAAAATTTGCTTATGAGTCTGAGGATATTTATAGCTTAGATGAATCATTTGAAGATAAGGATGGTGACATAAGACTAAGTAGAAACAACAAGTATGGCCACAATTTAATAAGAAAGTCACTTATGGTAATGTCAAGTTTGGGGTAAATCAAGTGTTTCCTAAGTTGATGTATTTAAGACAGATATTAAAGATTATGCTATCTTTGAAGGAAAGCTAGTGTATTTGAAGAAAAATGACAAGTAGAGGTGTAGAGCAGAGTGCTTAGCCCCTTGCCTATTTGTAATTATATGCTTATGGGCTGCAAATATACAATTATACCATATCAAGATTTGCAAAACTGAACACACATGTTGCAGTAAGGGTTAAGTAAGCTAGTTCTAAGCAGCTAACTTAAAAATTAGTGGCATTTTTAAGGATAAACTACAATCTAACAATTGATGATGTGTTAAACTATTGTAGTGAGACTTACACTATAATTGTGTCACATGCATGGCAAAAGGCTAAAGTTGTCATGGAGAGAAATGAAAGAGACCAATACTCTAAGATCTAGAATTATTGTGAAGAGTTAAGGACATCAAATACAGGCACAACCATTCAACTTGGAGTTAAAAGGATAAGCTTAGAATTGCCCTTAAGTTTGATAGACTTTACATATGCCTATATGCTCTTAAGCAAGGATATACTATGTGTAGTTGGGCAAGATGGGAGCTTTAGGTTTTTCCTGTTGCTATTATAGTTGTTGACTTAGAGATGAAAGAGACATGGAGGTGGTTTCTCATCAGACTAATGGAAGACCTGACTGCATTAACAGATAAGAGATTCAACTTTATGAGTGATCAACAAAAGGTAATATTTTAAAATTTCTTATTTAGGTATTTATTTCAATGTTACTTTAATTATTAGTTTTTGGTAAATATCTTCTTGCTTTTTGTAAGGTCTAGTACCTGTAATCAATGAACTATTTATGGGCTATGAACATGGATATTGTGTACGACATATCTATAAAAACTATGCCAAGTAATTTAAAAGAAGAGAGTTAAGAGACCATATGATGGGTTGTTTAAAGGCACCAACAATGGTGGAGTTTAATCATAGAATGCAAAAGTTAAAGGATTTCAATGAATTAACTTATAAGTACTTAGCCAAATTTAATCCCAAAGTGTGGACCAATGCTGACTTTAGCATTCCTATAAAGAGTGTTATTATCACAAATAATATAGGCGATGTTGACATCGGATTTTGGTTATATCCCAAACTCCAGCCAACGGGGGATTCTTTGGGATCCCAGGCCTATTCTTGGTTTATAGATAAGAAAAAATGAAGTAGATGATGAAGGTGATTGAAGAAGTATGGAGGAAGACACTTGATTTTACGTAGTTCGGCTAAATCCAGGTTCTTGATGGATCCTACGTCCACTGTAGAGGTTTTTATTATTGTAGCAGAGCTTTTATTTTTCAAGGATCCGCCTTTCTCTTGCTAACAACACAATCTTATTTATAGAGGAAGGGTGAGCTTCTTGCATTAATTACAAGCTACAGTTGTATTACATCAAATTAATAAGAAAAGACAGTGAAAA
>JANHAO010026735.1:0-11012 GCA_026873985.1 Saraca asoca | reverse complement strand
CTTTTACTCTAGATGTGATCTAGGAATTTTTGAAACCTCACACCAATGGATCCTTGGGAGGTTTGCTCAGCCAAGAGGAGGAAAATTTTTTGAATTTTTCGGCCTCATCTCCCTTGTCTTGGCCAAGAAAACCCATCACTTAGGTATGGGAAATGAAAGCCCAAAAAGATGGAAATGACATGACAAACTAAGCATAAAGACTGAGTCATCTTGCAGGATTGCGGGCGAAGACTTTTAACCACTTGCTATAACTCCCAACTTGTAAAGTGAGTTAAGAGTTGGGGGGCTTATGTTATATGAATTTTTAGGAAGCACATTTTGGGCCGATCAAGGTCCAATTGGAAGCCCTCTTAGACTGATAGAGGTTCAAGATAGAGTCCAAGGTCATCGAGCGAGAACTCTTGACTATCGGGAGTAATTCAGTGGCATCTCGTGACATCATGAAAGAAAGGGTATAGCTCACTAAAGAGACTCCCAACCCCACAGCAAAGGGCCTGTGACCTTTTGAGGAATGACTGGGTATAAATGACAAGGTCAGTCAGAGTTATCAACCTGCTTAACTTCCAACTCGCCCACTTACAATGGCTATTTGTACAGAACCCAGTCAATAACTCGAGGCATCTATTCCTTGCTAACAGCTCAGCCTCCAAACTCACACATTAGCCTTCCGGAAGTCCGACAATGATTTGTCCAGTATTAATTATCCAGTGCCAAGTATTAAATGCCTAGAATAGCATAAGTAATCATTCCATTACTTACGAAATTACACTTGTAACCCCTCCCCTTCTATAAATAAAATGAGGAGGTCATCATGTAAAGGGATAACACAGATACATGCAGAAACTCTACCAAAATAGAGAGTGAGCACTATTCACTGAGAGAAAACTCCATTGTCATATCCATACTCTGTAAAACCAATCTCCTTAGAGAATAATAAAAGATCAACGTGGACGTAGGGGCCAAAATTGGCTTTAGCCTAGCCGAACCATGATAAACTCCTGGTGTCGCTGACTCTTTTTCTTCTTCATTGCTTTCTTTTACTGTTCACCATCTTGTTTGTCTTACAATTAGGGAAAACATTGAACTAAATCAGTTGACCAGATTTTGGTGTCAACATTGGTGTAAACACAAGCTCGAAACGTACAAGAATGAGTTGAGGCTGTCACACCCGGACCCACCCCCAACAGCAAGGGGCTAAGTGTTCTGGTGAGGCTGATCAAGAGTAGACTTCAAATCATTATCCGCATGGTCGAAAAAGCGAAACAAGCCACCAAGTCTCTAACCAGAGGTTGGGGGGCTTGGACATTTTGGTAGAAAACCTCCTTCAAATAGTGAAGCATTTGGAAGAGCATCCTCAAGCTCGAAGTGATTGAGGTCATTTCGGGGAGTGGACTCCCTTCTCCAAGGAAATCGAGGAGGAACCCCTCCCTTACAAACTTAAGGTTCCAGCCATTTCGCTATATGATGGAGATAGTAACCCACATAACCATCTGTACCTATTCAACATCTAGATGGACCTCCAAACTTATAATTCCTTAGTCAGATGCCACATCTTTCCTGCTACGTTGGGAGACATCCTCGAGCATGGTTCAGGAGTCTCTTGGCTCGTAGTATTGGTAGTTGGGAGGAGTGCTAGGGGAAGTTTGTAGACTAGTACAGGGCATTGAAAAAGTAACTCGCACCCCCATGCCATCTTACTACAATCTTCTAGAATAAGCATGAAACACTGAAAGATTATATTGCTTGCTTTAGGCGTGAGGTTAACAATGAAGAGAAGCCTCCAGATGAGGCCATCCTGACTGCTATTTCAGTAGGACTTTGAAAAGATGGAAAGCTATTTAAAAGCTTGTACAAATCCCTAATTGGCAACCTAGGTGAATTTTACTAGCAGGCCATGAAGCAGATTAGATGGAAGGAGATTCTCAATTCGTAGAAGTTCGAGGCAAATGGCCTGGTTCAGAACAAGAAAAGGAGTAACCATGGAGATGAGAAAGACAGTCTCAATTTTCAACTCACTAAGAAGGGCAAAGATGAGCAATCCCCATATCCAGATCTCCATAGCACCTATAGCATCCCAACAAAGGCCCAAGATAAGATTTTTGCAATGGAAAGGGACAAGGAGGACTTTGGAAAGCCTTGACCCTTGAAGACTCCTAGTAAGTCTAGAAACAACTGGGGGAAATTTTACACATACCATAACGAGTTCGGACACATCACCTCAGAATGCTGTGTGCTGAGGGACACTATTGAAGATCTCATCAAAAGAGGTCACTTGCAAGACTCTGTGGTGTAGCCTTCCAGACAACGACCTGAACAATCTCAACAGGATCCCGAGCAAGAGCAGTCTCCCACAATCAGGATTGTTTATTAAATTTTTATAATTATGAAATTTATATAAGCATTTTGAATTTCTTTACTGATTTTTAAATTTTTCAAAAATCACTTAAATGGCCAACTTTCTTATTTGGGCACAAGATCGCCCCAACCACAAGATCAGTCAACTTTCTTATTTGGGCACAAGATCGCCCCAGCCACAAGATTAACTAACTTTCTTATTTGGGAACAAGATTGCCTCGGCCACAAGATTAGCTAATACTCCTTTATTTGGGCACGAGATCGCCTTGATCGTAACTTGCATGCGACCAAATGTTCACAGCTCTCACGTGACTTATCTACTTATTTGGCCACAAGATCGGCCCAAGCATAGTTTGTAGCTCACATGCGACCAAATGTTCACAGCTTTCATGTGACTTATTTACTTATTTGGCCACAAGATCGGCCTAAGCATAGTTTGTCGCTCGCATATGATTGAGTGTTTGTAACTTTCAGGTGACATATCTAATTATTTGGCCACAAGATTGGCCCGAGCACGAGATCGCTTACTCTTTTATTTGGACTTGGGATCGCCCTGATCACAACTTGCATGTGACCAAATGTTCGCAACTTTCATGTGACCTATTTGGCCATAAGATTGGCCCAAGCATAGTTTACAGCTTGCATGTGATAGAACGTTCGCAACTCACACATGACTCTCTGATTTTGCCCACATGTGAATTGTTCGTACAATGCTCATGTATGGAATTTTTCATTCATGTTCATTACCTTCAAGAAGGTTCGGCTAACCTGTTAATCAAGTATTTCATCGCGAGTTAATAAAGCTTGCACTAATATGAATTCAGAAATAAGAATGGCATACAGAGATCATAAAAGAAGATCTAATTCATTAAAAAGCCTCAACAAGGTAAAATTACATCAGAAAGCTCTGAATACAAATCAGAAAAAGCCAAAGTACAAAGGGAAGGCTATAACTAATTTTCTTCTGGAAAGACTGCCACAGAAATGAAAAGCTCCCATCCACCAGAGGGCTGGCCACAAGGGTATGCACCTTAGATGATTAGAGCTTGCAAGCCTACTTAAGTCCTCAAATTTTTTCTTCCAATGCTTTCCCCAGTAGCAAACTCTTTCTCAACTTGACTCTCTCCAATGAAGAGGGGGAGAGCATAACTACTCCTTATTCTTCAGCCTCTAGCTCCTCTTCTGTTTCATAAAGAGAGCAACCATGAAGCATCAGAAGCTTGGTTGGCCAAGCAAAAATCTCATGGCAAAGCCAAGAGGATGTAATTTGAGATCCGTATGAGATCTCTCTATGTTATCAAAGAAGTTATATCTTCAAAATTCCTTATGCAGTAGACCATACACACCCCGACGGGATGATAGAATGCCAAAATTAAGGGAGGATCATCTGGGATGTTCATAGTTTCTCAGTGAAGAAGCAAGAATGACTTCTTCTGCCTTAAATAGAGCTAGGACCAATTTCACTGAAGAGTCCAGATGAATCTCCCTAACTACTTTCATTTATTACCTTGGAAAGAGACGAGGCTGAATCACCAATGATCAAGAGGCACGTACTGCGGGAAGTATGGCCTAGAGCAGTTGAAAAGATAGATTCAGTAAAGACTTTCACTAAGTTGAACTCTACAAAGTAAACGACCTCCTAGAAGTTTCAACTCCTAGCTTGTGAAGCGAATTGAGATTTAGGTGGCTTATGTTATATGAGAAATCCAGATCATCCTTGATGGACTAGTGAACGGCCTGAGCGTGGCAAAGATCTCACTCGAAGAGCACTCAGAATGCTAAGTCTCTAGCTTATATCATTGAATGACCTCCTCAGTTCGAGCTTGTCCCTGATAGAGTGAACTCGACTTCATCATCCTGAAGATAGACACTTCTAGATCGAAGGATCTAGCCAATGAGGCACGACTAGTGACCTAAGAGCTCGCTAAATAGAAGACCAGCACATGTATTGCCTAGTAGACACATGGGGCCCATTTGTAGGAGGCAATCTGCAGTAGCCGATTTACAGGATTTAGTCTGTCTGCCCTGTAGTGTATATTAAATACTTGATGTAAAAGATTTATTGCATGTAAAATTACAATTGTAATCTCCTTTCCTCTATAAATATAGGAAGAAAATGAATGTGAGGAAAAAGGAGGTTTATATGTTAAAACTCTATAAAAATATTCTTAGATCAATATATTACTATGGACGTAGGCTTCGGTTCTATCCAGATTTGACCGAGTCACATTAAAGGTTGTGTGTTTCCCATTGCTCTTCCCTTCTCCTTTTCTTTTTTTGCTCATTTACTGTCTTAAAACCAAACTGTAGTTTGAGATCCCAAAAAAATCCTTCGTTGGCAGGGGTTTGGCCCATAACCAAATTCCATCGTCAACAGTTTCTGACTAACAATGAAACAAACTTAGATTTTCGGGACTAATGAATATAAATTGCCATAACATATTGTATAATTATTTTGTAGATAATCATTTTTATTTAATGAGTGTTATAAAGCATCTAACATCTTCTTCGTACACAATTCGACTTCCGAATGATCTTCTCTAATAAAAAATCTGCTTTATCTAATTTCATAATTTCTAATTTTTCCTTTAAAAAATTAATAATGACTCTTATTTTATTTATTAAAATAGTTATCATTCACATCTTGTGTCTTCAAAATATGTTGTGATAAAATATCTTTTACATTTCTTAAAACAGATTTTTCCATAAATTAAGATGTAAGTCATCTAAATTTTCAACCGTGAAAAAGTTGTTATCCATCACACTCACTGCAACCCTAAGTTTCTAGCCTTTGATTTACACTAACATCATTATCTTTTCCATTTCCATGGTACTAATGAAAGATATGTCTTCATCTTTGGTCCCTCGTTGCCTTGATCAACACTGCATCCCACTCATTTCCCTCTCATTCATTTGGTGTTGCATTCTCTATTTGATATTGATGTCTATCTTCAGGTCACTCATTTTCATTTTCTACCATTTGTTCATCACTAAGTACATAAACAGTAACAATAAATGATTCTACTATTTTATGTTTGTTTAAAAAGCAGATGATCTTTAAGTCGCTTCAACCCTTTGTCTAAATTATTATGCAATATACCAATCATCCTACTTGACTCAGGGCAGGCATAATATTGGAATAATATTGTGTATTAATTTATTCAATCGATTTATCATAAACTGAATTTTTAAAATGTTAAATAATATATTTATTTATCAACTTAACTTTGTAATTATATAATTATTGAGTTTTAATATAATATTTAGATTATCAATAAATAAATATTATTTGTTGGACTAATGATGACAGAAAAGTTGACTCAATCTATTTTATAAGAAAAAGTTCCTATTCTCATTTTATATATTAATGTTGTTATTACATTAAAATTACAAACTCTAAATAAATGATGATATCTAGGATAAAAAGGAATTTATCTTTTCTTTCTTCTCTTTCATAAATAATCATAGATAGAGATTATAGATAATGATTATAGATATTAAATTATCTCTAAAGTATATAATAATTATTATTTTATATATATTAGTTCTATTTTGTTTAATAACATTAATTATTTTCAAACACGTAATCCTATCACAAGAAACAAGTTCAAAGTAGGGGAGTGTGTCTTCGTCATAGCCATATGATATGTTATCCCATTAACATAAGTGCTATCATAGGCTGTTTTAGTATTTTACCCCAGTGGCAAACACTGACTTTGAAGTGATCGGGCATTTGTTTATAAAAAATTAACATTTACAATGAAATATTTTAGTACCACAAACCTAAAAGATACACATGCTTCCAAATGATAGTGTCGGCATAAAGGTTATGAAAGCATAGAGCATATTATTTGAAAAACACAAACAATTGATAGTCATAAAGTAAACCCTAAAACTCTTCAAATAGTCGTGTAGTCACAAAACACATTAAAAGATAAAAAAATATTAAGATTTTGTTAAAATTAGAAAATAATTTATGTTTTTATGAGAAAAATAGCAGAGATTGTTGTACATATGTTGCGAAAACGATCACACCACAAACTCTTCGAACACTAGAAGTTTAGGTGAAAATTGTGGGAACATTGCAAATGCAGTGGTGCGACAATGAAGAAGAAACGAAACACGTGAAGCTCACATGCGAAGTTTGTCTAAATACTATCGGTTTGTGAGCTCTGATGATTTAAATGTTAATGAAGCAAATTTTAGATGAATATAATGTAAATTTTTTTAAATCATAAATAAAAAAATAAAAAATAATTAAATCATATATAGATACATTGTAATTTTTTTATTTTTAAATAAAATTCCTTATATTGGTGGCTCTCAGCAATTCAGTCCCACATTTTTGTGGTTTCTATTGTATATCCTATTTTATCTTATATTTGATTAGAAGGAAAATGGAATGAAATGAGAATTACGGTGAGAATGATCATTCCATAATTATATTTAGTATGATTAATAATATAATGAATATTTTATTCTATTTTTGTGTTTGATACAACAAAATATTATAAGAATAAAATAGAAAAAAATAATCAATTATAATAATACTTTTATAATAAAAAATAATAAAATACCCATATGCAAATGATGAAAAACATGCAAAATTTAAAAAATCATTAATATTTGTTGATAAAATGATATTGATTTATTCTTCAAGTATGTCAGTATTTTTCTTATAATTTTGACTCTCTTTATATTTTAATAAATTCTAATTCAATAATTTTTATTATATAATAAATAATTTTTATTTATAAATAATATAAAAATATATTATTTTAAATTATATTATTAAAAATATAATTATCAAAATATTTTAAAAATAAAAATATTAAAAACATCACATCATTTTATTATTTATTAATATAAAAATAATTATAATATATATGAAATATATAATGAATAAAAGTGTAAAAAACCAATTAATAAACAATGGCCGAAAATGTGGGCAAGGGAGGTTCTTAAGAGTGACGTTTGTTAGGTAACTGTACAAATCCAAATTCACAGGGAGTGGCCTACTTGATGTTGCATCTCCTTCCATCTCCATTGTTTGGCATATTAAAAAAAGTTAATTTTTAATTTTTTAATTTAATTAAATAATTCTTTTTTATATTTTAGAGATCTTTAGTATATTAATTTTTTTTAGAAAAAAACTCTCTCTGAACAAAATATTCTAAATAATTTATATCTTATTAAAATAGAATTTTTAATTAATTTTTTTCTAATTTATTCCTCTTTTTTAATTGATTGAGAACTCATATCCTAATTAATTAGAAATGCTCATTTTTAAAATTTATTTTTTAATATCATATTATTTTTAATATTATTTTTTTTTTACAAAAGTCAAAGAGAATTTAAAAAACCCACATAAATGCAATTTTGACCTATGCCTATTAATTTAATATAAATAAATAAATATAAATAAGTAAATAAATAAATATATAATGTCATAAAATATAATTAATTAAATTTTAGACAATTTTATTGTTATTTTAAATATTTTAATTAAATCAATATACTTTGACTTCAAAATAAATATTTAATTTACTTTATATATTATTTAATTATATTAATATGCCCCTTTATATTATTTTTCATTTATAAGTTAGTTCAACAATTAATTTTATTAAACATTTCTACTACAATCAGTTAACTTATCAATTTTTAACTTTTAGCTAGCAATTAACAATTAAAAAAACAGCTAATAGCTAACTTATCAACTCATTGCATTAAATAGACTCATAAAGTTAAGAGGGATAGTTAAGGAGTATTTAATGCTATGAAAAAACAAAATTATTAATGACAATTCAAATAATTTTATTTTTTAATATGTAATTAATGTTAATTTGATTTTTTTTTCTAAAAGGCAAAACTATCTATTGCTCCTTATTCCTTTTTATAGTTTTTTAAGATTAATACATGTAGATTAAGAAGACTAATAATAACCTAATTTTTTTAAAAAAAAGTTACATTTTACTAATTTACCATTTATGAAAAGTTAATTAATATTTGAAGAGATTGAACATTTATTAAAATCATAGAGACGCAATAAGGAAAAGATAAAAATCATATTCTTATTTTCTAGAATGAAAAATAATAAAAAAAGATAAATGCTCTAAAACTTAAAATAAAAAAAGAAAGGAGTATAGAAACATTTTGTTTTTTTTTTAAATCTTTTTGTTCATTATAAAAAAATTCTAAAACTCTAAGGGTCTTTTTAGTGCATTATGAGAGAGGCATGATAATATAAATAAATATTATAATATTTTAATAAGTATTTGGGCCTTACATAAAATCATATAATATAATCTGATTTACTCATTTTATATTATCTACACAACATAAATTAATCTTCTCTTTTTATACTTGTTACCTACGATGCACTGACACTTCATATAACAGTTGTGTCCATGTATCGGAAATATTTCTGATATCGACACTCATCGACACCGACACAAAACGTGTCAGGGCCGTATCCATAATTTTAAAAAGTTCAGACATTCGTTCCCTATTTTGACACGCGTGTCAAGCTCGATTCCGGGGCCGTGTCCGTAATTTTAAAAAGTTCAGACACGCATTCTCTATTTCAATACCCGTGTCAAGCTTGATTTCCAACTTCTTATTTGTTATGCCCTGTTATTTAATATTATGAGTACTTATTTTCATATAAAAAAATAATAATTACAATATATATATGCATAATATTTTTAATATTTACAAATGTATCCCTATATTTTTATTATTTACGCGTATCCTCCATGTGTCGATGTCTTATATTTTTTGAAAATATCGTATCCCTGTGTCCATATTCGAGTTTTCTCGTGTCCGCGTGTCGGTGTCCATGCAACATACCTTGCTACAATAGGATAAGATAAGAGTAAAATTTATCATTCTTATTTAACCCTTAACCTATATTTGTATCACTTAATTTTCAACAACATGATGTCGGCTTGGTTAACTGAAGTATACTTCCATCATAGTTCATTCAAATAAAATTTATTATTTGTACTTTATACTTAATTTATATTTATCATTTCTTATTTTTGAATAATTTAATTGAATCAATTGCTTTTTATTAGACTTTCTATCCTCCTGTTATTGTTTTCTTCTTGTCTTTCCTGTGACTTTATATTGTGACTAGTTGAAGAAAAAAAATATTAAAAAATATAGACAAATAATTTATTTAATTTATTATTTGATAGTTTTATTAAAAAATATTGTAAAATTTATAATTGCTAAATAATACAAAATAATTATAATATTAATTGTAATAAGGATAATTTTGTCAAGGCAAAGTTCTTAATATTATCACATGATATACATGTTTGATAACAAATAAATGATAGTACAAATTTTTACTATTAAATTTATTTGTATGATTATATACCAAATACTTGATAATATTATATCTTATTCTTTTATTATATTTATACTATACTATCGTATGATAATATCATATTCCCTTATCATATTAAGTAAATGATATATTATTTTTTAGGGAAAAATATAGATTACTCCTCTGAAATTTGAGGGAGTGACAAAAATTATACATGGATTGCAAAATCCTATATATTACTTCTTAAACATTTAAAAAAAATGAAATTATCTATGTTGTTATTAAAAATTAATGGAGTTGGCACACATGAATTGCTCGTAATCTCAATCTTCTTTTTTCTCCTCATTTAATTGTGTTGCAAGAAAACCACAATTTACAATCAAATCCTAAGATAAAAATAGAGTCAAAATGGAAGGATTACCATCCCAATCTTACAACACTTTGAGCATTCGTTTAAAGTAAAAAAATCTAAATTTACTTGTGTGGAGCTCTTGTAGTTACTAAGACAACATAGACTAACAAGAGTTTTGAAAGAAGAAAAATTATGAAAAGAATTTTTACTGTTACTATTAGAAGACATATCCCAATTTTGTGTGAACCTCCTATAGTTACTATTACTTCAGGTAGTTTTTCACATAAAATTTTATTTTAAAAAATTATGAAGAAAAAATTCTTAATTTAGTTATATTTTTATAATATTTTAATAGGATAAACTACTACCATTTCATTTTTTCAATGGTAAATCTAAGAAAGTAGAAACATTCTATTTTTATGACATTTTTAGAAGTAATTTTATATATCAAAATTTTCTATCTATTCAACTTTTTTTTTGAAGAACTATGGCATAAAATTTTTGTTTTTTTTTTAATTAAACTGAATGATGATTTAGTGTGAAAGAAATGAGAACTAAATGTTAGTTTGGAGGTCACAAGTGGTTTACATGCGTCACCTCTATCAGTTTTGATAATAACATAGATAATTTCACCTTTTTGAAGATTTAAAAGAATAATACGTAAAATTTTAAAGTTCATATATTATTTTTATCATCTGATTAAACTTTAGGGGATAATATGTATTTCTTTCTATTTTATTTATTATACATTAATGTACTTTCTCTAAAAAATTTTATAGTTGAACTAAGTGTATTTAATTGTATATATTAATTTAATTGTATGAAGAATACATTATTTATTATACATTAAAATATTCTCTTTTTTCATAATATACTTTTTTTTAATTAATTTAATGCACTCAATCTAAATCAATTTAATGCAATTAAAAATCTCACACTCAAATGTCATATTACTTATTTTTGGTGCGA